>JAJMCO010000131.1:0-33748 GCA_030573015.1 Metschnikowia peoriensis | reverse complement strand
CCTGTCTTCAGAAGTGCAGTCAGGAACTCGAGCTTCAGCTTATCAATAAGTTCTTGAAGCTCCTTGGCAGACTTCTCCAGTTGCGAGATTTTCATATCCTTCTCAGCGACTAATTTGGACAATTCTGTGTTATATTTGAATTCATAATTTTGCTTCGCCTCAGCAACCTTGGCTTCAGCGGCACTAATATCTTTTTTCAATGCGTCGATTTTCTTGATACCATCAGAGATCTTGTTGGTCAACTCAGCACGTTCCTTGGCAGATTCGGCTAACTTGCTGGTCAATTTCAGAATCTCATTTGTCAACTTGGCATTGTTGCTGTTCAATCTGGCCTTGTCTGCTTCGCTCTCGCGTACAAGGTTGGCCTTTATCTTCAATGCTTTTTCGTGTGATTCTAAATCGGCCTTGCTTTGGTTTTGGTAATTTGCGGAATTTTCCTTCAATTTCTGTTCGAGTGCCTGGATCTCTTGGCGGAGAGTGGCAGAGATCTGGTTTAATTCGGCAGTTTTGTCTTGCAACAATCTAAAGGTGACTGCCGTTCCGATGACACCAACGGTAGAAATCAATTCTTTGTAAACCATTTTCAGTCTAGTGCAATTTTTTTTTTTTTTTTTGTTTTGGTCTCAGGTTGCTTATAGAGGTATTGAGTGAAAAATTTGGAGCCTAATTTGCCAGCGCAGAGCAGCCACTGTGTCGTCGCAAGAATGCGAAAAGCCTGTTGCCAGAGTTTGCCAGAACAATCCATGACCTAATTCCATAGGTGAGAATCCGCTGTGAGATCAATTTAATCATACTTGATCAATATTGCGAAACTTATAAAATTCTGAAAGAGGAATTTTTCAAATCCTTTTAAAAAAATCAAGATAATGCTCTCTGCCGTATTTCTAAAGCCTAAGACACCTTCTTCATCACCTTCTCGGATTGATCAGATCAGCCTAGATTTGCTGATTTGGGGTTTTGATCTATGCCACCAAATAGTAGTTCAGGAATAAACACCGTTTTTCCACATACTCTTTTTCCATTTTCAAGCCAAAGTTCCCAAGTTTTGCTTAGGAGATTAGGTGTAATATAGTAGAAATTTCTGATCATATGCGGCCTTCGATCGCCTGGAGGCTTAGTGTCTTTCGCAGCCTTGGCCAAATCGAGAAGACTTGCAAGCTAAAAGACTTGGGAAAAGCTGCGGCTTGGTCGTAAACCTTCTTTCGAAAAATCTAAGCAAATTACATGCTGAAAATTTGCCCACACCTCTTTTTTTTCAATTGGCTTGACAGTTTTAGTTTTAGTTTCTTCTTACTGACTCACTACAGCTGGGTGTGATTTCGCGAACGGCATGCTATAATTACCAAGGAATCCTAATCCCAGGAAAAAAATATGTATTAAAGGCAATTTGGGAAAATTTGAAACTTTGTATAAGAAGCACTCATTACTGGAAGCCTTTCAAATGTAAAAAAAAAATACATTGCCGACCCTTTAGTCTGTCTCCTCTTGGACCCTCTGTCCAACAAACATATCCGTGCCTTCTTGCCTTTCATGCCTTTCGTGCCTTTCGTGCGCGAGGCCTTGTGTGCTAATCAAGGTCGCCTGCGCCCACCCCCGCGAAAAGGGTCCACAATCGGCCGCCCTTTCCTGACATCTTTCTTCTTTTTCTTCCAATTCCCCCACATTTATAATGGATATCACACCTTCGCTGGTACATCTGAGCCGGTCGCGGTCAAGATCACGGACGAGAAATTCAACTGCAAATTCCCGGTCTACGTCCTCTTCTAGGCGGCCTTCGTTAAGTGGCTCAAAAAGATCTCTTTCGTCGAGTTCAACAAATCGGTTAGTGATCACGCCCACAACGATCGATCCTGCCAGCGAAAAAACTGTTCCTACTATCGGCTTGAATTTGGACAACTCATTGCCGCTCGATTTTTTCAAGCAGGAGTTGATTGGGCTTATCCGCGCATTGAGGGTATCCAAATGGCGCAAAGTGCAACTCACACCTGATGACATTGCCATCACACGTATACTGGGTGCGTTGACCAATTCAATTTACAAAATTGAGTACACGGGCCAAAGCTCCCATGTGCAGCCACCACTGTTGTTGTTGAGGGTATATGGTAAAAACGTAGATAATCTCATCGACCGTGACTCTGAATTGGAAACCTTAATCAAACTATCCGCCAACAAAATTGGGCCCAAACTCTTGGGTATTTTTGGCAATGGTCGCTTCGAGCAGTTTCTTGAAGGTTTCGTCACTTTGGGAAAAGAAGAGATCAGAGACCCGGTGATCTCCCAGATCCTTGGGCGCAGAATGAAGGACTTACATTACAACATCAAATTGGATGAGCGCGATAAGCTGTTAGAGTTTCCCCTGGCGTGGTTACAGATCATGAAATGGATCCTGCTTTTCGAAAAAGACATGCTTCGTTCAATGTCCGAGGCAACCATCGAGGAAACCCTCTTGATGCCATGGCCAAAATTCAAAGAATTGGTGTTTGCTTATAGGGACTGGCTTTTTGCCAAGTATGATGCAAACGCGCTTTCTGACAACTATCGCTTCTGTCACAATGACACACAGTATGGAAACTTGCTCATCAAAAGTACCTTTGATCCTAAGGAAGTGGTCCAGTCGGACTCCGACGCTGCCACCCTTAACACGAGTAACAAAAGAGATGCTGACTTGGCGGTTATTGATTTTGAGTATTCGGGTCCAAACTTCCCAGCCTTTGATATCGCAGATCACTTTTCCGAATGGATGTCTGACTATCATAACGAGGAAAAGCCATATTTCATTCATGAACATAGGTATCCTACCCAAAATGAACTGCTCAATTTAATCAGGTCATATGTGGAATACAACTTTCAATCAATGTCGTCTAATTTGAAAACCAAATCACAAATCGAAGCTAAGAAGGATGACACAAAAATCTTGTGTGAGTTCGAGGTGAAGAAATTATACAACGAGATTATATATTGGCGTTCTACTGTCCAGATATTTTGGTTAGTTTGGGGACTCATTCAAAGCGGTCCTTCGAAGGATCCGGTCGAAGATCTTGCGTCTACATCTTCTGGAAAAGGTGTTTTGGGTACGTACGAGTATTCGACTGGAATCGATGCTTTGACAATATCTCAGGAAGGCAATGGCCCACAAGAAGAGGAGGCCATCACCTCGACTGATGATGATTTTGACTACCTCAAGTACTCGCAACAAAAGGCTGCACTTATTGCTGGCGATTTGATCTCATTTGGGTTGTTGCATATCTCGGATATTTCCCCCGAAAACCACAACATAATTAAGTTTTTGGATACGAAGACATTTGATATTTGAATGAAAGATATGCTCGCGTGATTGGATGCAAATATCGAATTTGGTTATATATTTATATGTATGATGTTATGTCGAATTTAGTTTCTATCTTTTATTCAAGCTTTTATTTTGCCATAATAATTTTATCAAAGGGAAGTCTAACGATTACTTGTTACTTTCATCTTTTTCTTCCTCTCATAATCTCCCTCTGAGCTTTCAGATTTGGTCGCATCATTTTGTGTGTAATATTTTATTCGGGGTTTCGGCTTTTCCCTTCTGAAAAAAAAAAATCTCAGTTTCTGATAATTTGTAGCAGTCTTAAATATATTGCCCATTTTTGACTAGAATAATCAAGGGGAAATTATCTAAAAACAGAATACATGTCAGTTTTTTGTCGTGACTAAAAATGAATAATTGACAGGATTTGAACAATTGAGCTTCCCACTACAAAAATTAAATTTTTAATGAAAGAGCTGTAAAAGGAAAATAAAAAAGATGCTTTTTTAAAATTGGTTATGCATAAAACAAAATATTTAAGAGATCTTACACAGTCAATAAAAGGAAATATTAGTATTGCTTTCAAAGACAATCAGAAATTAAACAATTATGGTGTCTGTTGATGAAAGCATCAAAAAAATTCAGTGAATGCCTATCACCAGCTTTGAGCTTGCTTGGTGCGCACGTCCACGAATGTGCCGGATATCGATGAAACCCGGATGTTAAAGATAACGTGCTATAAAGACAGAACATAAAATTACGCGTCTATTTCGGGACCACAAATGCTTTCCTATAGAACAGTCGGATATAATGGGTATGGTGTCGGTTATTCGCCCTTTTTTGATAACAAATTGGCGGTAGCTGCCGCGGCCAACTACGGGCTAGTCGGTAACGGTAAGCTCTTTGTATTAGACATCGATAACTCGGGCCTTATTCGAGAAGAAATCGCGTGGGAGACTCAGGACGGTCTCTTTGACTTAGCATGGAGTGAATTACATGAAAACCAGGTAGCCACTGCATCTGGGGATGGCTCGGTGAAGCTTTTTGATTTGACCGTCCCCAGGTTCCCTGTGATGAACTTCAAGGAGCACCAGCGGGAGGTTTTCTCAGTTAATTGGAATCTCGTGGACAAAGTCAACTTTGTGACGCTGTCATGGGACGGAACGATAAAAGTTTGGGCACCTAACAGACAACAATCACTCCTAACGTTGAGCCCAGAAGTCGACTATACCACGGTCGCCTCCAGTGTGCCGATGACGGCCAAGCCATCGGTACCGATTTCACACAAGTCACAGCCGGGCCAGGTCGATACTAGCAAGTGTATATATAATGCTGCATTTTCTCCACACTCACCGCTGACTATTGTGAGTTGCACCGGTGCTTCGCACGTACATATCTGGGATATAAGGGCGCCTAAACCTCTCCAGCTCGACTTTGTGGCACACGGGGGACTTGAGTGTCTATCTTGTGACTGGAATAAATATAAGCCTACGGTGATTGCCTCTGCAGGCACAGACAAGGCCGTTAGAGTGTGGGATCTTCGTATGATAACAAAAATCGATCTGCCCAACCTGCATCTGCCCATGCCAGCATATCACATGCGTGGACCAACGCCTTTGAATGAACTCTTGGGTCACGAGTTCGCTGTACGCAAGGTATCCTGGTCGCCACATAGTGGGAAGGAGCTTTTGAGTACTTCCTACGATATGACTGCAAGAGTGTGGCACGACCTTTCTGATGAAAGGGCCCGGTTCCTCAATAATAAGGCAAGCGGGTGTAGGGGCATCATGAGACAGCATCGGGAGTTTGTCATTGGGTGCGACTACAGTCTTTGGGGTGAGCCTGGATGGGCTGCAACTACTGGCTGGGACGAAATGGTCCACGTGTGGGACACAAAGAGGGTTTAAAGCAATTGCCTAGGAATTAATGGCATTGCGATTAAAAAAAAAAAAGAGCAAACGGGCGCTATAAATTATAGTTATCCTTCAAGCATTAATCTCTGGCACTAAGGATCGGCATATAACTCGAGGGTCTAAATTGAGCAAAAGTGCGTGCATATGTGTGTTTACATTCTCTCCCGATTGGGAAGCCCCCGTATTTACCTCAAAATTTAAACTGATGTGCTTCTTCTTCATCTGCTTTGCTAGAGAGTCAAAACCCTTCTGTCATTTCACAATCTTAAACAAATCTCTCGTGTGAACCTAGGAATAAAAAAAAATATAAAAATTGAGAAAACAATTTTCTTTTCAAGCCATCGAAAAAAAGCACGTTCCCATTCAACTACAACTTTAGCTTGAAATGGATTCAAATCTCGTTATTTTTTCTCTCGAGTATACCTACTTGGTCAACTCTAACCGAGGGATATTTGAGTCGAATACGGGTCTTTGGCAGGGCCATCTGGAATGGTCGAGAGCACTCATACCATACAACAATCTTGATAAGCACCAGCAGGAAGAAATCAGAGTGATGGATAATGTGAGTCGGTTGAGACTGACTGTAATGATTTTAAACCACAACGGTATGAGCAATATAAACCACATCAAGTTGGTGGAACCACAACTTAACAACAGGCTTATCACAATCAGCATCAATGGAAACGAGACCTTTGTGAATAACTCAAGATCCGAGATTTTGAAATCATTTATGAGAGTTGGCTATGCAAAAGTTATTTTGACTCCTGGAGAGACAAAGGCTATAACTCCCAGCTTCTTACACAGGTTGAACAGCATTGCATTGCGGTTCGAGGTTGAGATTACTATGGCAGATTATGATTCTAACTTCGATGGTCTGTATTCCAAGTCAGATAAGACTTTAATATACATACTCGGAGACACAAGCAGCTTGAGTATTGTGAAAACCAATGTCAGGATTCTCATTGATACCCTTCTCAATAATCACTTGGTTGATCGGATCCTCTTCCCACTGTCAATGATTCCATGCTTGGGAGGAGCGGGGTTGTCAAATTTAAACGAACTCTCACGTGAAGCGTTTGCCACATTATATCTTCCAGACTTGAGCCATCCACTTTGCAACCAAGGGTTTTCAAAAGATACTGATGATGTGGCTCTTTGGTTGGTAGGCGATCGTGTGGCAGAATTGTCGGTCACGAAAAATGCAATTTCGAATTTGCTTAGCGTTGTGGATCCCAGAAAAAACAAAGAATCAAATATATACACGCAAGAAATTGAAATCAGCAAAGAAAAGCTCGAATTAATCATTCTTTACTATGGAAAAGAGATGGCCGACATTATGTATAAACACGGCACTTACATTCGAAAGATATTTCTGAAAGAATCTCGAAGCCATGCGATCTATGTACAAGGTCAAACACCCACATCGGTTCAGAGTTCTGCCAAGGAGTTGAGTTCATTAAGCACCAACTTATACCACCTTGAAATCACTTTTTCTCAAGGTCCTGTTTCGGCAGATCTTGAATACTATTTAATCAACCTCATTAGTCTCAAAAGAACATGCGTGCTTAAATACAACGAGTACGGATTGACAGTCTTGGGAAGCAGGAAAGAAATACTTTCGCTATTGAATGAGTTAGGTTCGGACTTAAAGAACAATCATTTTTTCTTCAAAATGGTGAATGGAGATAAGGCTGAATTATCTGCTGCGTTGAGTATGGAGTTAGCCAACGATCAAAAAGACTTCTTGAGTGGAAAAAAGAACGGAAAAATGATAAAAATTTTGAACCAATTGGGAAACGTGCCAAGCATTGCATTCCTGAGACTGAACAGTTTTAACTTTATCATCAAGCTGAGTATTACTATTGAAGCTGGTATCAAGAACAAGCAGATTTTTTCAACTTTCGACTTGCTAACGCGTACAATTGACCTAATCGAAATGGAATTTCCAGCAGAGTTGGAATTTAATATACCAGAGGTTTTTCACAAAAGTCTCATCGGAAATGGTGGCTCAATTATCCAGTCTATTATGAAAAAATACAATGTTTTCATTAAGTTTTCGAGAAATTCTTCGGGCTCTGATGATGATTCAAGAAAAACTCTTTCAAAATATGAACATGTCCTTTTTCTGTTTCGGCGAAGCAACAATGTTTTGATCAAATGCCCAATGAAGAACCTGGAAAATATCATCTACGTGAAGTATGAGATTGACCAGCTTGTACAACAGTGTTGCCAAAACAGTTCATTGTCTTTCAATGGCATCTCGGTGATTTATAACACCGTGAAGTTCAAGCTTTTGAAGAGTCATTACCTCTTGCTTACTCAAAAACTAAACTTCAATTTGCGCTTTGTCAGTGATTTGGAGGATGAGTTCAGTACTTTTATCGATTTTCCAGAGTCTATCGAAGCTTTTAAAGACAAAAATAGTGTTATAATCACTATAAAGGGGAATGATAGCAAAGCACGACTTTGCGCAGAAAAAATGGCAGAGTATCTTCCCAATTCATTTGAACTCAAAGCATTCTGTGCCCACAAAATCTTCGAGAATGCAGTCGGTCTTCAAAATGAAACTTTTAGGGAAAGTGTCATCATTCCTTTCAGACTACTTCTACAGACAGAGCTTATTACCGATATATCTTTCGACACACCAAGTCCTGAATTAGCCCATAAGATCATTTTGAGCTCGTATGACGGGCAGTGTCTTAAAAAAGCTGTTGCAGAATTGATGATATATTTAAAGAAGTTTGGCCTTACGAATCTCGAGAAGCAAGATTTGATACTTAACCCTATTGTATCAGTTGAGGAAATATTGTCGCCTACCAAACAATCGCTTTATAGGAGCAATCAGAGATCACCTCAAAAGTCACCTCTGAGAAACCCAGGAAAGTGCGGTTCGCCCAAAAGGAAGGGGAAAAAACCTCTAGATGTGATAACTAATCAGAACACAGGACATTTGCTTACATTGTTTCCTCAGCTTCCTCACGGTGAGAAAGAAAGATCATCTCATGATCCAAAACACGCTCAAAGTCCTATAGACAGATTCTGAAGAAGCTGGATTTTTCGGGGAAAAAAAAAAAAGAAAAACCATGCTAGAATGGATTGGTCTAGAACATTGAGGTAGGTTTTCTAAAATTAGAATGGAATTAGATTAATAAATTATTTTTATGGGGACAATTTATTCTTCCTTAAATTGAACATGTTGCGAGGGTATTTATTGGGGAAATCTGACCCAAATCTCCTAACTGGTGCCAAGAAATACATAGCCGAGGATGCTGCAAAATTTCATTGAATCATCCACGTGCAGACCGAGTCATCCTACAATATACAGGTTTTCCCAACATATTTTCCGCAGAAAAGATGGTAAAGATTGCACCCAAAAAAAACCTCAGACAGGCGATAAACAATTCACCACGTCAATATAGGCATTCATTTACAGAATTAAACACAGTAAATTGGAATTACAAGCGACAAAGTTTAATTTTAAAAGTAAAAACTAGGCTCATGAAAAAACTAAAATTCGAAAAGCAAAATTTAAAGATTCTTCACCTGTCCCAAAAATAAGCTAATGCCGGCGAGCGAACCGGCTTTTTCCAACTGCATTTACCGGAGTGCACCCAAGGTTCATGGCCGATGATGTCAAGTCGTACTTTTTAAGGCGACTTTTCCACATTTATCAAACTTAACCACAAAGTTAAGCAAAATGTCGTTTTCGTTCGGCCTTCCCGATTCATCTTTCTGGACGCTTCCTACATTCGATACTCTGCTCCCACCTTCGCCATTCCAATGTTCTAAGTTAACCAAGCTTTTCGATGCATCGATGAAGGTCTCCACCCCATTGACCATAGCCATCGTTTACTTTACATCCGTTCACATTATCAATCCAATTATCGTGAAAAGGCAGTTGAAAAAGGCGAACTTGTCTGAAAAAGAGAGCGAGAAATTGAGCGAGAAGGAGTTGAAGAGATTGAAACCTGCGCCATACAAAGTTGCAACCTATGGCTTGTTCAAGCTCTTTGTTCTTTTGCACAACATCTTTCTTTGCGCTTACTCAGTGTGGACATTCATTGGAATGTTGAACTCCTTTTCTAGAACCATCAGCCAAATCCAGTTGAAGACAAACTCGGAAAGTACATTGGTCAACTTCGTCCACGCGGTTTGCGACGTGGAGAGCGGTGTTTTCCAGCAGACCACCGAGGACAATAATTTGGCACTCTTTGGTTGGTGGTTTTACATTTCAAAGTTCTACGAGGTGGTGGACACGATTATCATTTTGTTGAAAGGAAGACCTTCAAGTCTTTTGCAAAGCTACCATCACGCGGGTGCAATGATGTGCATGTGGAGTGGAATTAGATACCAAAGCCCACCAATCTGGATTTTCGTTGTGTTCAATTCCTTCATCCACTCATTGATGTACTTTTACTTCACCTTGGCATGCTTGAAAATCCGTGTCCCAACATTCATCAAGAGATCTTTAACTTCAATGCAAATCTCGCAATTTATTGTTGGTGGTTCTTTGGCTATTTTCCACGCCTTCATCTTTTACAGTGACGTTTCCGGCCAAAGTTTCAGTGGCTGTATTAAAACTTCGGACCAGGCCTTGCCATTGTTGATAAATGTTGCATACTTGACTCCGTTGACAGCATTATTTGCTGCTTTCTACATCGAGAGTTACATCAAAAGGAAGGCTGCTTAGAATACTTTACGGAGCTTCATGTAATTTCCTATCTTAGGAAAATTTGATTGAACAGACTAGATTTCGGACAATCGAAAACATTTACTTTCGAAAATTAGAGACAAAATAGAAGAAAAAAAAAAACAAGATTTGAGGAATATTTGATATAAGTTGTGTAGATTCTCTTTTTTTTTTTTTGGCTTTGTGACGGAAGTCTGTGCGCAATTAAACGGGTAGATTTAAAAATAGAATCAAAATATGGAATTTTTTGAAGTGAGTTGACCCACGAACATGCTTGGTTTTAATCAAGATTTTCTGATCTCAAAATCTAATGCGCACAATCTTCAACATTAAATATATCCCATGTCAATTCTGTCATTTTTTTATTCCAATCAGGGCATTGCCTCTTGTGCGGGAGTTCAGGCACAGGGTCCCCAGAGGGCCGAGGCAGTGCATAATCTTTGCCCCCACGCTTTGTGGCTGAGATTTCCTGCTTATTGCATATCGAAATAACACCTCCACAAATTGCACCTACCACCGACCTTCGAACGTACTATCATTTCCCATCACCTATCGCACGGGCCTCGAAATTAAAAATGGCCAGATACGAGCCGCTTGACGGGTCCCGAAATCAGAGTTCTTTCCGAATTACACAGCCGAGGGATCGCTTTCTCACCCTGCCTTTTGCTTCTGATGATGAAGAAGCCACACCACCAGAATCTCAGCATACTACAACTTCTGGAAGTTCATTTACACTAGCAGCCGATGTCTTAAATGACCACTCACTGAGTTCACAAAGTCGAAATATTGATTTGATACCAGCCGATACATCAATAAAGGATGACAATTTTGCAGACTGGGATACTATTGATGCATCAGAAAGTGTCAACTTTCGGCACGCGCGTGGGACACCTGGTCCTCATATCGATAACTTTGGTAATGCTTACACTCATGTTGATTTTGATGCCAGGAAATATACAAGTAAACGCAAATTCAAGGGCCAGAAGCTAGTATACTTCACGTCAGCTTTTGTTTCTTTATTTGTATCCTTATTTGGTTATGAGCAGGGTGTTTGCTCGGGAATCATCACATTTGCCACATTCATCAAATATTTCCATAACCCTACAGCAACTGAAATTGGTCTAGTGATATCAATCTTAGAAATTGGAGCCATGGTGTCCTCGCTTTTAGTGTCCCTGATTCTGGAAAACATTGGACGCAAAAGAACGATTTTATTGGGTACAATTATTTTCATCTTGGGCGGCACCCTCCAGTCATTTGCAGTTAACTTATATATTTTTGGTTTGGGCCGAATTTTTAGTGGATTGGGAGTGGGAATCTTATCCACGGTTGTACCCCTGTACCAGTGCGAAATTTCTCCTGTTGAAGAGCGGGGGAAATTGGTTTGTGGAGAGTTTACGGGAAATATCACGGGATATTTCTTGAGTGTGTGGGTGGACTACTTTTGCTACTTTATCCAGGATATTGGCGATGCTCGTACCAATCCTAAGCTGTTGACGGCTAATATTTCCTGGAGATTACCATTGTTCGTGCAAGTGGTTTTAGCAATACTACTACTTTTGGGTGGGGTTTTTGTTGTGGAAAGCCCTCGGTGGCTTTTAGATGTCGATGAGGATGAGAAGGGGTTTCATGTCCTATGTCTCCTATTCCACGATGACCCAGATCCCGAGAAAGCAGAGAAGGAATTTTTTTTGATAAAAAACTCCATTTTAAACGAGCGTGAGAAGACACCTAAGAAAGAAAGGTCCTGGAGACATCTTTTTCGCAATTACAGACTTCGTGTATTTATTGCGTGCTCGGCATTGGCATTTGCACAGTTCAATGGTATCAACATCATTTCATATTATGCTCCTATGGTTTTCGAACAAGCAGGTTTTAACGATTCCAAAGCACTTCTTATGACTGGCATCAATGCCTTTATCTACCTCCTCAGCACAATCCCACCCTGGTTTTTGGTGGATAGATGGGGAAGAAAGCCTATTTTAATCAGTGGTGGCCTTTCCATGGGGGCATGTTTATTGGCAATTGCATTTGTGATGTATCTCAACGTACCTTCAACACCACTGCTTGTTGCTTTTTTGGTGATTGTATATAATGCCTCTTTCGGATTCAGCTGGGGTCCCGTGGGTTTTCTTGTGCCACCCGAGGTTTATCCCTTGGCCGTGAGATCAAAGGGTGTCTCACTATCCACAGCCTCAAATTGGCTTGCGAACTATGTTGTTGGACAACTAACGCCTATTCTACAAGAGCGCATTGGGTGGGTAATGTACTTACTTCCGGCAACGAGTTGCATTGTTTCAGTGATTGTGGTGATTACGATATATCCAGAGACAAAGGGAGTTGAATTGGAGAACATTGACCTGTTATTCGACGATCATAAATCTGTCCCACTTGCCTCGAGCTATAGTCAGCTCGCCGTACAGGAGATGGAATTAGACAATTTCGACTACGAGCTTGGTACTGTTTCGAAATAAGCGCCGACAATGCCAAGTGTGGCGTTTCAATCGCGGAATTTCTGCAACTACACGCCAAACGCGCGCGCGGCCTGTTGTAGAGCAAGTTTTGGGCCACACCATTTCGCGGCTTTCTGATTCGGACGCCACGCTCTCATACAATTTTCGCGTAACCGAGAATGGGGATGGCGTTGCACTGCGTCAAAAGAAACCAAGGAAAAAAAAAAAAAAAAAAAAAAAAGGAGTGAGCCGCTTTCTCAAAGGGGGTGAAAAAAACTTTGAGTGTTAATTTGTGGGGGAATGTTGGGGAGCTTCCATAGTGGTGGTGAAAAAGCTTATTTTTTTAGGGTTCGTAAAGCATTTTCTGAATTAAATAAACATAACCTGTTGAGGTGATTTTCTAGGGTTGAGCAAATAGAAAAAGAAAAAGTTCCACCCGATCGAATCTATAGCAATAAAGAAGTATGACCAGGCCGCCGATTGTTGCCGCGAAAATTCTGGCTGGACATTCCGGAAGCAAAGAAACAACCGGATAAGCAGACTATTTTGGGACGGCGCGCGCCTTCTGCCGAGCTGGAGATAAGCCCACGGTCTATGCGGCAAATCGAGGAACCTGTGCATAGTGTCATGCGGCAGATATGCAACCTGACCGTTTAAACACATGGAAGGCCTAGACACATCCGGTTGCTGTTATTTTTTTTTTCATAGTTTTATTGTTCCGAAACGGATAACTTTTGCTCCACAACTCTTGTCTTTATCGTTTTCTTCGAACATCAATCCGACTAGAAACTACGTGATTTTGGAAACTGGTTTCGTGGAATGCAATATACCTCACACCGTTATATGTTTCTTCTCAGATCCCCAGCCTCATAGTTAACCCGCTCACATCGCTTTTATCGAAGCAAGTGTTTCAAGACGAGAGCAACCCCAAAACCAGTCGCAATCGCTTTATCAAAATCTAAGTCTAGCGTTTGACCTGTCCATGCAAAAAAAATTGACGCCCACACGAAGAAAGATAGTCATGGCTGCTCCACTAGATATCATCCAATCACCCAAAAAAGTAAAGGCCTTTCGGTTCAAGGCCAGCCGTTGCTCTCCCCACCGGAACTCGTCCCCGCACCCACTTGATAGTTATGATAATGACGAATACTTATCGGAATCCGAAACTGACAGCTTTTTAGAATCGTCCTACAATGAATCGATCTCGTCAATTACCACTGATGAGTCATGGTGTGCCAGTTTCACATCAGTTCACTCATACTCTTGGAGCCCTCAAAAGCAGTGGCCCGTATCTATTGAACCTGTTGTTCTGACATCGTGCATTGCTGCTTATTCGCCAAAATCCTTAACTCATACTTCGGTAACATCCAGCAAACTCACGCAACTTCTAAAAGATTCGCAAAAATTGGAACTAGATGATGGCGAAACAACGAAATTCACATCTAAATTTCCGTATACATTTCCTAAGCCATCGAAATTAAGCGCATGGCAAGCATTTCTGGCATTTTTCATCAATTATTCGATGAGATCCGCTTTCCAAAAGGATAGTGGGGAGAGTTTTCCTGATTCATCACCCAAATCGATTACGCAGGCCGAAGATCAAGAATTGGGTGAACATATGGAGGAAGAGCTTGCGACCTTTGGCGAATACACTGAAGATAAATCATGCGAAGTAGTTTTCCACCGGAGTAAAGCCAGAAATCGCGAGCATAGGGTGAATAGCGAGTTTCTCAAACGCTATGCCATGGACTGTAACGCTAGACTTAATGGTGTACTTCCAGTTGACCCCACAGACTTGGCGATGTTGCTTTGCCGCCCTTCTATCCGCAGTTTTGACGAAAGCTACGGCCTTAATAGATTATCGGAAATGTCCCGGGACAAGTTATGGAACTCTGTGATCTTACCTCCGCGCAGAGATCCCTGTCCGCGCAGTGTGATTGATTCTGAGACTTATGTGTTTTCACCAGAAGAGACAAGACGCACATCTATTGTTTCTAAGTATAGCAACAAATTGCCATGGGCTACACACCAGAGTTCTATGAAACCAGCTGGCCGGTATAGAGCTTCTGCCTGTTTGAAAAGTAATGCATCACCTACATTGGGTCATAGCACACCCCAGTATACGGTGAAAGGATGGCAGAATGAGAGGTGGACCCCTCTTTCAGCCCAGAGTTGAGCTCAGGCAGAAAGTGAGGAGATAAGAGAGGACTGAAAAAAAGAATTGAAATAATCAGGTGATAAAAAGCAGCGTTTGGTTGCTACTAATTAAAGAAAAAAAAGCATGGATTGCAAATTATTGAGACTACGCGTTGACATCAGATGATGCATCGGTATCATGAGAAAGGGGTGCTATCAAGTAATAGGTATTTAAAGATTAAAAAATGAAAAGAAAATAGTGTAAGCAGGTTGCTTTGGCCATTTTAGGCGCTTGTAGGCGATTTTCTTTGCATTAGTTTTTTACCTTGACAAATTGTTACGGCAGGGAAATGGGCTGTGGACTTTTACATATGCCATTTAAGCCACTGGGTGTGGGCTAAAGTGATGATCAACACTTGGTTGCAATATCCTCTCGCAGCCAAATTACATAAAAGACAGTCACTTCACTCACGTGATGTGCGAGAATCTTGTGAGGGAGTGCGAAGCATGTACGACATTACCTCATCTGCCGAAATCGTGTTTCGCTACCAAAGAGCTGCACACCCGTGCACCAGCGAAAAAGTGCGCGAGCAGTCTGAAGAAAAAAAAAAGCTGTGAAGAATTCGGTGTTTCTTAGCTTTCCTGTTAACGACACATCAAAATGGCTCCAAAAGGAAAGAAGGTCGCTCCAGCCCCTTTGGCTAACAAGTCTGAGTCCTCTAAGGCTCCAAAGAACCCATTGTTCGAGGCTAACCCTAAGAACTTTGGTATTGGCCAAGCTCTCCAGCCAAAGAGAAACTTGACCAGATTTGTGAAATGGCCTCAATACGTCAGATTGCAAAGACAAAAGAAGATCTTGAACATGAGATTGAAGGTCCCACCTGCAATTGCCCAATTCCAAAACGTTTTGGACAAGAACACTGCTACCCAAGCTTTCAAGTTGTTCAACAAGTACAGACCAGAGACTGCTGCTGAGAAGAAGGACAGATTGACCAAGGAGGCTGCTGCTATTGCCGAGGGCAAGAAGGCTTTCGACGTTTCTGCCAAGCCAGTTGTTGTCAAGTACGGTTTGAACCACGTTGTTTCTCTTATTGAGAACAAGAAGCCTAAGTTGGTTTTGATTGCCAACGATGTTGACCCTATTGAGTTGGTCATCTTCTTGCCAGCTTTGTGCAGAAAGATGGGTGTCCCATACGCCATTGTCAAGGGTAAGGCTAGATTGGGAACTTTGGTTCACAAGAAGACCTCTTCTGTCGCTGCTTTGACCGAGGTCTCTGCTGCTGACGAGGCTGACTTGGCTAAGTTGGTCTCCACCATCAACGCTAACTTCATTGAGAAGTACGAGGACTCCAGAAAGCACTGGGGTGGTGGTATCATGGGTAAGAAGCACAACGACAAGGCTGCCAAGAGAGCCAAGCAAATGGATGTTGTCGACACCCCTGCTCCAGCTTCTGCTTAAGCATATAAAACTAATCCATAATATAGTTGTTGTAAAATTTTCATGTACTTTTGCAAGTGTAGTAATTGGTGTGTTCCTTCAACTTTATGAGTAATACAACGAAGGAGCTCCATTGAAGGTAAGCGGTTTTTTTTTCTTCAAAAGCAGCGCACTAATTTGAACCTCAACTTCAGCTTTCCTGATTTGTGTGCTGGTGTCAGATGAGCCTCAAGTGCAGGCTTTGTGAATTGCATAACACCAAAGGGTAAAGTAGAACGACAACAGAAGCCGTGATATTTACCAAATCCTGGGAATACAGAATAAGAGATTTTCAGAACTAAAAATTTGGGTAAGATCTTCCGCACCTCGCAAGTTGAGGAACAGTATTGTTGAGAATTAGAGTCAAGAGCTCTTGGTTGAGTAAAGAAAAATCTCATACGATTTGACTTGTAATGATAGAATAGGCTTTGAATGTTCTTCTTAATTTAATTAGTATCAACTAGAGAACTCTCTGTGTTTGCTTTAACATCCCTGTTACATAATATAGTTTTGCAACCATCTGCAACAAAAAGTCACCGAGAAGCGCACTGCGGTTTTGTCGTGCCCGAACCAAAAGTCCGAAATTGACCAATCGTTCGTCGCACGTTTGATTACCTGTGTGAAGGTATTTTCAAGACGAGCCTCCAAAACAGACTTCAGATAGTCAAGACCGCCTTTGTTATCAAAACACACAACTACAATGTCGTTTTTAAGAGACCTTTTCGAGTCGACCTTCCCGGTCGCTTTTGCCGACGAGGTATGTTGAAATCTGCTATCAAATCTTTGATTTGTTGTCTTATTCTTGGAAGACCAAAATTAGACCTCCAGTATACGAGAATAACCGACGATATGTTTCAACTTTTGGGAAAAGAAACATTTTATCCTCCGCATAATTTCTCCATAATTCTTATTGCATCTTTACCAAATGCCCATGTCACTCATCTTTCTTATTTCGTATCTATATATCCCATGAACCGCGAGCCTCAGCAATGATGAACGATAACACAGCTGAAAGAGATGGGACTACAATAAAAGAATCACTCATGGGCAAAAGAAATTGCCGCTCAGATGAACCTTTCATTAAAAGCTAATACCTCGCATAGAATACCATGATTTATCATTCAAAATGCACACAAGTTCCTCATCCACTCCCAATTCGCTCTTCCACTACTACAAGCAACTGCAATTGTCATTATCCCCATTTCCTATGTACATTTACTAACATATATAGCCATCGAAGGTTCACGATCAAGAAGCCGAGGCCGTAGCTGCTACCGAGGAAGCCGAGGAGCAAATCGAGGAGCAGTCCGAGGAGCAATCTGAGGAGCAGCCAGAAGAAAAGGAAGAAGACGCTGAAGAAGAAAAGGAGGAGAGCGGAGACGATGACGAGGAGGAAGATGAAGACGAGGATGAGGATGAAGACGACGAGGACGAAGAAGAGGCCAAGGACCCTCTTGATGAAATGCGTGAGGAGTGTGAGAAGTCCGAGTCTTGTCACAAGTACGTTCACCACTTCCAAGAATGTGTGGAGAGAGTGCAGAAGGAGCAAGAAGAGGAGGATTACGCCCACAAGGCATACAAGGAAGACTGCGTTGAGGAGTTCTTCCACTTGCAGCATTGTATTAACGACTGTGTTGCACCAAAGTTGTTCTACAAATTAAAATAAACTGCATAACAATCATATTCAAACCTTACACGAAAATATAGAGTTGATAATAAACAACTAGAAACGACGAAGTGATGATGGAGAGTAGTTTTGTCGCAGAAGATACATATGTAGAGCGATTGTTGTACGTCAATATTTCTGAGAGATCTTGATATCTCACGTTCTTTCTTTCTTTCTTTCTTTCTTTCTTTCTTCACTTTATTTTATTTACTCCTGATTTCTATTATCCCATAGTCAAAATTATTCAATTAGTCTGGCGTCTACCAGCTTCCGAGCAAAGGTGTCTCAACGGTTATTCATTACGAACATGCAACAAGATGTAGAATATCCATCTTCTTCGCAAAGGCTTCATAGAGCTGAAAAGCTTGAAAGTCAGTCAACGAATCATCTGAAATCTTTTCAAGAAGAAATTACCGGGGAAAGAGATTGACAATAGTGTTTATTTAACTCTTGTTAAAACAAATATTTCATTTAGCCAATGCCACTACTTTGATTGGCCTTCATGTCTACTATAATTAGGAAGCCGTAACTAACCGTTGAAGATTGGCGATTTGACCTGATTATCTTGAAGAAGTAGATTATTCATCTTAGAAATAACCAAATTTGTTTAGTATAAAGAATATAAGGAAGATCCTTGATACTCCAGGTAACAATGGTATAATAGGGTGGTAAACATAAAGCTTAACTACGTGCGTTATTTGAGCGAGAACTCCCAGGGCCGCTTCAAAAAGAGCAAGCTTGCTTATGAAAATGCTGCAACCGAGAAAATTGTTAACATATCATAATTCCAACAATTTCAAAACTTTCATTATCACCCACTTGGGCCATTCGACTACGCGCTGATGTCTTTCACGAATTTTCGTGATTACTGGTTTCATGACCATTTAACAATACAAAATTGAATCTAGACTTCGATCACGGTGCTCGCACTCTTGCAGGCCTTAACTGCCATTGTCAAATTGCCGATCATTCACTCCCGCGTAACAATACACTTCGTTTCATAGTGACAGCTGGAAAAAAAAGAAAGGAAAAAAAAGAGGGAAAAATTCATTGAATAAAAGAACAACATTATTGCGGACGCAATCAGGTTTTTTATTTTGTTCTGACTACTCCCTCAAAAAAATTATTTTGAGCTCTTTTACTTTTGCTTGAATTGCCCCAGTTTTTTTGAGCCGCTTTGAATACCTTACTGGCCTTCTATTAACCTGCGCCCCCAGTGCCGGACAAATCTAACAGCCCTTCGAAGAAACAGGAAAAAGCTTTCTTTGATCCTCTTCAATTGACTACAACAACGAAATAAAAAAAGGGTGAAACAAAAATTCTTAGTGTCCCTTCTCATACAAGATCCTTCTCGCTCTAATCAAAATAAGAAATATCCACATCATGTCCAAACCCGTTGATCCATCCAGAGTGTATATTGGTAATGTGAACTTCAACGCCACCGAAGAAGAACTCCAGGAATTTTTTCTGGACTTTAAGGTATTATCGGTAGAAATACCTTCTAAGACTGTGACAAGGGGCGAGCGTTCATTTCAAAGACGCCTCGGGTTTGGGTTTGTTCAGTTTGAAAATGAAACCGATGCTGAGAACGCGATTTCCATGACCAACGGCAAGAAATTCAAACAAAGGCCGATTTATGCGAAGAAGGCATTGCCACCAGCTACAGAGGAGGAGAAGCTGAAAAAAAGAGAGCTTTTCGTAGCGAAACAAGCCGAGTTGAAGGCGAAGAAGCGTGAAGAAGCCAAACAACCCCCTACAGATGCTCAAAAAGCTTCAAAACCACAAAATGAAGCCTCCCAGTCCGTATCTAATACCACTGACGTACCTGCTAGTAAGACGCCAGAGGGTAAAAAATCTACTGATACTGTATTCATCACGAATTTGGACTACAAGGCCAACGTGAAGACGCTCGGAGATTTGTTCAAAGACTTGAATCCAATCTGGTTGAATGTACCCACAAAGCGCGTTCCATTCCATGTTTTGAAGAAGTTCAGTGCAAGTAAAAAGGCCATCTTCAACAAAGGTATTGCGTTTGTCAAATTTGCCGATGAAGACACTCAGTTGCGGGCCATCAAAGAATTCAACGGCAGAGAAATAAACGGCAGGGCAATTGTTGTGGATGTGGCTGTTGACAGACCTGTTTCAAGTGAAGCTAATTCTCTGGGGTCCAATTCTGCTCCAGATAATGGAACCACGGGTGAATCGGGAGATTCAGGCGAATTTGCCGATGCTTCTTCAGGGTCTCCGGCATAATTGATTAGTTAAATACATAATGAGCTTTTCGCTTGATGCAAGCGACCCGAGAGAGGGAAAAGAAAAAAAAAAAAAGAGGTAAAAAAAGAGGCAAAATAAAACTAAAACACAAAAACTATTATTTCAAGCAGTAGGCGAAAAATAAATCATCTGTTTACAGTTTGTGTGAGCTATGATTCATCAAACTGAGTGCAATTTGAAGCATGCGGCCAATTATTTTGTGGGGTATGCGATGAGGGCACCCCACCTCAGAACGGTTGAAGGAATGCAGCCGATGTCTTGAATTAGGCCGTACATCGCTAAGCAGTTACCAGCTCAAGGATTTGAGGAAACTACTTTATGCAACAGCAGTAATTTTTATGTTCTCTGAGACAAGAATTATCTATCGCGCTAAAACATACCTATTCCACTTCTCAAACCTTCCCACTTTCGAATTGAATCAAAGATACTTATTTTTTGCCACTCAGTTAATCGCAATACGAACAGGGGCCATTTTGGTCAGAGCCCCCAAGCCCTAGCCCTAAGCTTGCGCACATGACCAAAATCCGGCCAAGAACCCGTACACCCGCGGCTTAGCTCCAGCGTCCCGAGTATCGCAGGCCCTCCACACTGTTGGCCCAAGGCACGTGATCAGAATTTTTGGCTGCGTGCGCGATTCTATCCAGTGAAAATTTCTCACCTCCCTCTTCCATAGGACTTTTAGCCAAAACCAAGACAAAATGGGTATGTGAAAAACCCCCATGAAAGATCCAACAAGCCGGTTAATGCAATGAACCACGTTTTCCTTCATGCCCGCTTTCCGTAAACGCGTGAAAATCCCTAAATTCATTGATCAAGAGTGACTCAGACCGAAAGGTCACTGATTATGTTCTGTTAGCCTTCAAAAGCCACACATCTACAAGAAGATACGAGCGGTTTGTTGCGGAGTTTCGAGTTGGAAACTATATCATATCTTTTGCGTTACTCCTCGTCATTTTCTTCTTTGAATAAATACAATATCGAAATACTTGAAGAGAAAATCACAGAACAAAATTCACATAATTATACCAATCCAATACCCGCTTAAAGATCTTCTGCATGATATAACACCACGCAATATACTAACAATTTTTCTAGGTAGAGTCATTCGTAACCAGAGAAAGGGTGCCGGATCCATCTTCACGGCCAACACCAGGTTGAGAAACGGAGCTGCCAAGTTGAGAACCTTGGACTACGCTGAGCGTCACGGTTACATTCGTGGTGTTGTTAAGCAAATCATCCACGATGCCGGTAGAGGTGCTCCATTGGCCAAGGTTTCTTTCAGAGACCCATACAGATACAAGTTGAGAGAGGAGACCTTCATTGCTAACGAAGGTGTCTACACTGGTCAATTCGTCTACTGTGGTGCCAAGGCTTCATTGAACGTCGGTAACGTCTTGCCTTTGGGCTCTTGTCCAGAAGGTACCATTGTTTCCAACGTCGAGGAGAAGGTTGGTGACAGAGGTGCTTTGGGTAGAACCTCCGGTAACTACGTTATCATTATTGGACACAACCCAGATGAGGGTAAGACCAGAGTCAAGTTGCCATCTGGTGCCAAGAAGGTCATCTCTTCTGATGCCAGAGGTGTCATCGGTGTCGTTGCCGGTGGTGGTAGAATTGACAAGCCATTGTTGAAGGCCGGTAGAGCTTTCCACAAGTACAGAGTCAAGAGAAACTCTTGGCCAAGAACTAGAGGTGTTGCCATGAACCCAGTTGATCACCCTCATGGTGGTGGTAACCATCAACATATTGGTAAGGCTTCTACTATTTCCAGAAACGCTGTACCAGGTCAAAAGGCTGGTTTGATTGCTGCTAGAAGAACCGGTTTGTTGAGAGGTACCCAAAAGACCTCGGATTAAGTTGTGCATTAATAAAGAGTACTAAAGTTGATTGAGATTGTAGTATCGAAAAAGTAAATGGAAAATCGTGTTATTCTTTTTACCCCATTCCAAGATCTGGAACCAAAGTTTCTTGAAGAATCCTAGTAGATTTTAGCGACAACGTTCAGGCCGAAGTGTCGAGACTTTGTAATAAAACATTGCCCTGATTCTCGTATGTTGCACTTTGTGCTTGCTTCTGCGCGCTAAAACCAGTTAATAAAACCGTCTGTTGCATTTTCGGAACCGGCAACCAAAGCTGTCATTTCCATATTTGGATCCTGTACGGCATACACTTATCAGTACAGGTTCATCGCGGAAACAAGCTCGTAAACAGAAATGCCTGTGTGCTGGTAAATGTTTTTTTGCCCATGAGCGTCTCTCGCCCAAGTGAAAAGAAAGAAGGCTGTAAATATGATTTTTTGTAATCCCAGAAATATATAATTATAAATTCCGATTCTTGATGAATTTTTTCTTAAAACTTTGATCATTTTGGCTGATGATTCAGCGTTTCGCCCTTATGCGTTTTTTTTTTATTGCCAGCCGACCATTTTTCAGGGAGTATCCGTGCGGCTACACGGATCTGAACTTGAAGCGAGAGCGTCTTGGTTCATAATCTCATCAAGATTAGTACAAGAGGCACTTTTTTTAGTTGACTGTTCAGAAGAGGACACCCCCTGGGATGACCTTGTAATTTTTTTTAAATTTATTTTTTAAAGAGCTCGCCATGCCTTTCGTAACACAAATTTTGTCCTTTTTTTTTTTTTCTTTGCGCTCTTGCATGCTCCTCGGTAGTCGGTGGCGATAGGCCCATTCAGATGCACCTACATATAACCCTCCCATATTTCCCCTCGCCAGAATTGTAACCTTTGCCGATTTTTTTTTTCTTTTTCAAAAATTCTATCCGTTTCCAACGACTTTCGGTGAGTGATTGTCTGTCTCTCATATCTTTAGATACCCACTGTATTAGATTTGCAGATATCGGCTTAGAGATAAGGAAGCCTTTAAGTGAGACCGTGATCGTTTTCTCTTTTTTAACTTTTTTTTTTGCAAACTTTGTCTGCTAGCCATCCTCGTACGCTGCAGCGAATTTCGAAACAAGAGTCAAAAACAAAAGAAAAAAGAGAAAAAGACATTTTTTGCTCCACTGGAATTCAAGAGGAGAATCAAGTGGTGAATAATCAGTCGAATTGATACACCCTATTTTTCCACAACTTTCTTTTATACATCTTTGCTCATTATGTCGTGTTCCTTGTGGAAGTACGACGATATAACCCACTGCGCTAGAACGCAGGTTCTTTTTTACGCTCCCTTAGCTATTGGAGGGGCGTCCTTGTTATCCCTTGCTATTTCTTCAGCAAGATACTATGCCAAAAAGGGAGAACCAATTGCCCTTTCCGAAGAAAATAGACCTTTGTTGGCCAACCCTGATGCTTATGGTGCCATTGGCTCAGACCCAAACCTGAAAGGCCCGGAACTCTCGTTGAAGGATCGTCATTTTGATCTTTCACTTTTGTCTGACACTAATGAGGATGGTACACCTCATGGTCAGAAGCAAGATGTTTCTAAGGGATTATCGGATAGAATTCGCGTAGCCTTAGAATACTGTCTTGTTATTTTCCAATTGGCCATTACTGTTGCTACTTTATTTATTTCTGAGTTTCGCTCGGAGTGGAAAACCCTTCCAGTGTCTGCTGTTCTCTCGTTCTACTGGGTGTATCTTTTTTTGCTCTGTTCTGTCAGAGTTATTAACATCTCGAAGATCCGTGTATCCACGCCCTCTTTATGGGCCCACTCTACTGCTTTGTATATGCTCAACATTATTCCATCGATTGTTTTCGCCCGCTCGGCCTTGACAGGCCACATGAAATCTGCTATTGTGAGCAAGTATTACGAAGTCACCTTTGTTGTTACCGCTCTTTTGGTGTTCTTGACCATTACATCCAGTGTTGGAGATAAACCAGGTACTATTTATGCAACCTCAGATGGCGCCAAGCCATCTCCTGAGAGCATTTCAAGTATATGGGCATTTTCCACGTACTCCTGGATCAACCCAATGATTTGGAAAGCTCACAAATCCCCAATGACGAAAGAAGACATTTGGGGCTTGCGTGAGGACGATCATGCATTGGATGTTCTCAAGAAATTTGAAAATTTCAAGCTGACTGGCCGTTTTACTTTTAAGTTATTCGCTCATTTCAAGGGCTTGTTTGCCTTGCAAGGTTTTTGGGCTATTCTTGACTCTGCTCTTGTCTTTGTGCCAACCTTGCTTTTGAGAAAAGTTTTGGAGTATGTGTCTGATCAAACTTCTACGACTAAAAATGTGGCTTGGTGCTTGGTACTTCTTATGCCACTCACAAAAATGGCAGATTCAACCACATCAGGCTTCTCTTTGTTCCTCGGAAGACGTGTTTGTGTGCGCATGAGAGCTATCATCATTGGCCAAGTCTATTCCAAGGCATTGAGAAGAAGAATTACCACAAGTGAAGACTCTGAAGAAACCTCTGAAGATTCGGAGAGAAAAACAGACGAAACTGGCAAGAAGGACGCAAAGGATCCTAAATCTTCTGAATTAGGAGCCATCATCAATTTAATGGCAATTGATGCTTTCAAGGTCTCTGAAATCTGTGGATATTTGCATTACTTTGTCAGTGCCATTTTGATGCTTGTTTTCTGTATTGTTTTATTGTACTCCTTGCTTGGCTGGAGTGCATTGGTTGGAGGAAGCATAATTGTTCTTTTGTTACCTTTTAACTACAAGTTCTCTGCCTGGGTTGGTGAAGCTCAGAAGACTATGTTGGGTGTCACCGACAAGAGAATTCAGAAAATGAATGAGACGTTCCTGAGTATTCGTATTATCAAGTTCTTTGCCTGGGAAGACAACTTTTTCAATGAAATCATGAAAATCAGAAAGGAAGAGCTTTACTACTTGAAAGTGAGAGTCTTTTGTTGGGGTTGTCAATCCTTTGTTTGGTTTGTCATCCCCACCTTGGTTACCGTGCTTTCATTTTACTGTTACACTGTCATTGAGGGGAAGCCATTGACTGCCCCTATTGCATTCACCGCATTGTCGCTTTTTACATTATTGCGGTCGCCTTTAGACCAATTGGCTGATATGACTGCTATCGTTATTCAATCGAAGGTTTCTTTGGACAGAATTAGTGATTTCTTAGAGGAGGAAGAATCCTCAAAATACGAACAATTGGCCTCGCCCTCATCTGGAAGTTCACCTCTCATTGGATTTGAGAATGCAAGCTTTTCATGGAACTCAAAGTCTGACAAGGATTTCAAGTTGAAAGACTTGAACACTGCCTTTTTACCAGGTAAGCTCAATGTTATCATTGGTCCAACTGGATCTGGAAAAACCTCTTTGTTGTTAGCCTTACTCGGTGAGATGGAATTAAATGCTGGTAAAGTCTTTTTGCCTGGTATAATTCCAAGAGATGAACTTGTTATTGACCCAAGAACTGGTTTAACTGAATCGGTTGCGTACTGCTCTCAGGGTGCATGGTTGTTGAACGATACTATCAGAAACAACATCACTTTTGCGTCTCAATTCAATCAAGAACGTTATGACAAAGTTGTGGATGCTTGTGGCTTAACGAGAGATTTCCAAATTTTGAGTGCTGGTGATCAAACTGAAATCGGCGAGAAGGGTATTGCTCTTTCCGGTGGCCAAAAGCAACGTGTTTCTTTAGCAAGAGCATTATACTCAAACTCCAGACACGTCTTGCTTGATGACTGCTTATCTGCCGTGGACTCGCATACCGCATTGTGGATCTATGAAAACTGTATCTCTGGTCCTTTGATGGCGAACAGAACTTGTATTCTTGTGTCTCACAATGTGGCTTTGACTGTACAGAAAGCCGACTGGGTAGTCGTTATGAACAATGGAAGGGTTGAGAATGAGGGTACTCCTGAAGATTTGATGGCCAAGGGGCATTTGGGTGATGATGAATTAGTAAGAACTTCTGTTATGAACTCTCGCTCTCAATCGTCTACAAACTTGCAAACCTTAGAATCCAAAAACTCTGAGATGAAGGCCAAATCACAAGCCATTGAAACAAAATTACAAAAGTTGGCTGAAGGAGAAGAAGAGGAAGTTTCCAGAACAGATGGTAAACTTGTTGAGGATGAAACAAAGGCAGATGGTGTTGTTGGTCTCAAAGTTTACACAGACTATGGTAGAGAGTTTGGTGGCTGGTTTACCTGGCTCTGCATTGTTGGTATCTTTTTAATACCACAAGGTGTGTTTATCGCGCAGTCATGGTGGTTGAAAAAGTGGGCGCAGGATACCGCAGAGTCTACTGTCAGCATCGCTAGTTTGAACAACATCAATTCTTTCAAGGAATTAAAGTCCGAGTTCATGAGCAGCATTTTTTCTACCGCACATTTGGCATTCTCCTACGTTAAGCCGCAGGCAATGGTTGAGGCTGTTCAAACTTTCAAAGAAGAGCAGTCGGTCTTATTTTACATCTCCATCTATGGTCTTATCGGTTTATCATATGCTTTGTTGGCAACATTGAGAGTGTTTTGGACATTTTTGGCAGGTATAACCGCTTCCAACAATGTTTTTCAAAAAGTTCTCACCAAGATTTTGAGAGCTAAATTGAGATTCTTTGATAAAACACCCTTGGGTCGTATCATGAACCGGTTTTCTAAAGATATTGAGGCTGTCGACCAAGAATTGACTCCATTCGCTGAGGGTATTTTTGCTTGTGTTATTGGATGTGCCTCCACACTTATCCTTATTGTCGTGATTACTCCAGGATTCTTGATTTTTGCAATTCTCATTGCATACCTTTACTACTTAGTGGGTGTTTTCTACATCTCTCTTTCCAGAGAATTGAAGAGATTTGACTCAATCACTAAGTCTCCAATTCACCAGCACTTCTCTGAGTCTTTAGTTGGAGTTTCTACAATTAGGGCTTATGGTGTTGAAACTAGATTCATGAAGCAAAATTTGTCCGCGATCGATAACAACAATAGACCATTTTTCTACATGTGGGTGGCCAACAGATGGTTATCTATTCGTATCGATGCAGTTGGCTCCATGGTCATGTTTTTCGCGGGTGTTTTCGTGATCTTATCCATTGGTAAGATTGATGCTGGTTTGGCAGGTTTGTCGTTGTCTTATGCTATTTCTTTCTCTGAGAATGCTTTGTGGGTCGTTAGACTCTATGCTAACATTGAGATGAACATGAACTCTGTTGAGAGATTGCAAGAGTACTTGGATGTGGATGAAGAGCCTCCGGCAGAAATTCCAGAGACCAAGCCAGAGAGTAACTGGCCACAAACCGGTGAAATTGATGTTAACGATTTATCATTAAGATATGCACCTGATTTACCTCGTGTTATCAAGAATGCCTCATTCCACGTCAAGCCATGTCATAAAATTGGAATTGTTGGTCGTACAGGTGCCGGAAAGTCCACAATTATCACTGCATTCTTCAGATTTTTGGATGCCGAGACGGGAACTATCAAGATTGATGGCGTGGACATCTCTCAGATTGGTCTTAAAGACTTGCGTCAAGCAATTACGATTATTCCTCAAGATCCAACGTTGTTTACTGGCACGATTAGATCCAATTTAGATCCATTCAACCAATATAGCGACGAACAGATTTTTGAGGCTTTGACGAGAGTTAACTTAATTGGCAAAGGGGAACAGACAAGAGAAGTAAGCAAAGATGACTCAAACGAAAATCAAAACAAGTTTTTGGACCTTGAGGCCGCGGTTTCTGAAGGGGGTAACAACCTCTCGCAAGGCCAAAGGCAATTAATGTGTCTCGCAAGATCTTTGTTAAAGAGTCCTAAGGTGATTTTGTTAGATGAGGCCACTGCTTCAATTGACTACAAATCCGATGCATTGATCCAGCAAACAATCAGAGACGAGTTTTCAAATTCGACAATCTTGACAATTGCACACAGATTGAGATCCATTATAGACTACGACAAGATCTTGGTAATGGATGCAGGTAGGGTCGTGGAATATGACGATCCCTATACTTTGGTTGCAAACAAGGACTCTTTGTTTTACAGCATGTGTGAGAATAGTGGTGAATTAGACTCACTCACGAAGCTTGCCAAGGCCTCTTTCGTCAACAAGAAAAACGCGGCTCGCAAATAGATCGCTAGCTAAAAAACTAGAAACCCATAGAAGCGATCCGTTAGAACATTTATAATAATTTTACAACAAAGTCATAAGTATCTTCAATTACACCTTTATAACATTTACATAGTAATTTCAGATCAGTTCAAGGCCAGCTCAAGACGTGAAGTATATTCTCGTTCATGCATATTGTCGCACACTTGATTCCTTATCAGCCACAGTACACGATTAATCTCAAAAAACAGCCACCACAATTTTTTTTCTCCCCTTCTGGAAAGGCGATTTTTTAGATTTTTAGAACTTTTTGTTTTTGTATTTGTTTTTTTGGGACTTTTAGAAAAAGATCACAATCGTTTTCATTAAGAAACATACCTTTATCGGACCAAATAACATCCTGTCGTCTCGAAAGCAGACATATCTTATCGCAAAATTTATACTTCTTATTCATGTCCTACAAAAAAGTGGACCCCGCAAATGTGTCTGTTTCTAGCCCGCTTGAAGATTTGGAATCAAACTCCTCAGAGAACCTTTTAGAACTAGAGAATGGCGTTATCACGTATTTGCAAGAACCAGAAGAGGCTCCACAGGGCCGCCATTTGGGACTTTTCTCGACAATAATATTGTTTGTTAGCCGTATCCTTGGATCAGGATTTCTTGCCATTTCAAGTGGAATGTATAATGATTGCGGCAGGTCCCCTTTCATATTTTTGCTATCATGGCTTGTTGCGTCGTGTCTTGCTTTCTGTGGTCTTTTTGTTTACCTTGAACTAGGCTCCTTACTTCCTCGATCAGGAGGCACCAAGGTATTTTTGGAGTTTATCTACGATAAGCCCTATATGATGACTAGTGTTATCATTTCGCTTTATTCTGTCATGTTCGGCTTCACCATCCTGAATATTTTGGTTTTCGGTGAGTATTGCTTACACGCTCTCAATATTGAACCCACTGTTTTTCGTACAAGGTTCACTGGTTTGGCCTTGTTGTACATGGTATGTGCATTTCATGGAATCAGTGTTAAGCATGGCGTTAAAGTTCAAGATTTCATCGGTCTTATGAAATTGGGCCTTGCGGGTATCATCGTCGGGACTGGAATTTGGGTGAATCTTTTCCCTTTTTCTGTAACACATGTGAAGAACCAAGTGAGCTTGAGTGAATTTTTTCCTGCAAAAACAAATGTTACATTCTCCCTGTTTGCCAGTGCCGTCATCAAGGGCACTTTTGCTTATGGAGGATGGAACTCTGTGCATACTGTGACCAACGAGATCAAAGACCCTGTCCGTACACTTAAAATAGCCGGTCCTGTGGCTCTCACCATCATCACGATCACATATATCGTGATTAATTATACTTATTTAGCTGTTATTCCGAGTGATGAAATTGCAAACAGCGGACAGCTAATTGGGTCAATTTTATTCGAAAAAATATTTGGATATCGCTTCGGACGACAGTTCCTTACCTTATCATCCGCTATTTGTACTGGAGGAAACGTTTTTGTCGTGTTATATACAATTTCACGCGTCAGTCAAGAAGTATTTAGAGAGGGATATTTGCCATTTTCGGGTATCATGGCTTCGAATTGGCCTCGCGATGCCCCTCTTCCTACCCTTCTTTTGAGTTGTACTTTTTCGACTTTCATCGTCACTGCATCACCTGGAGGAGATGTCTACAATTATGTCGTTAGTTTGGAAAGCTATCCTCAGCAAATCTTTGTTGCGCTCTGTGCATTTGGTATTTTCATTATTAGATATAAATACCCTGATGTCGTTGCGCCAATTAGATCTTCACTCTTCGGCACAAGTGTGGTGATTTTAATCTCTGCATACTTGATCATTTTACCCTTAACTACTTCACATCCTAACCCACCGGGTATGGAAAACTGGATTCCGTACACATACCTTGGCCTATTGTCGTTAACTTTGTGCTTTTTATACTGGCTCGGCATGTTTGTGGTTGGCCCACTCATAGGAAACTACACGTTATTGGTTGAAGAAATTAGACAAGATGATGGGTTGATTGTAAAGAAGTGGGTGAAGAATTACATTCGAGAGCTCTAGGCTTCATTTAGAGAACCCCTCCTTATATTTAATTTATTTTCTGAAAATTTCATCAATTCAAGAGGCGTTCAACGCGTTTCAAAAGCATCATGAAAGACTTGCTTCTCAATTTTCGGCAAATTTTTAACGACAAGTCTTTATCATTCAAATCTAAATAGCCGCCCTGTTTTTGGTCTATTATCCTGGCAATAGTAAGTTCAAGGAGATCATCTACCCCATTTTTCTTTTTCAGGCGGGCTTTTTGTGCTTTTCTCTGCTTAGAACCTGGGTTGAAAGGAATATCGCGAAGAGTTTGGCTTAGTTCACGACCGGCTGCTACTTGATCATAGCAATTATTATTGGAAGCTGCAGTTGGATACTGGAAAATAGGATCTTTGGGATCACTTTTCCATATCTGTGTGGACTGAGACAAAGCGGATGTATCGCACTGTGGAAATGATTGATTCGTAGTGTCATTCTTAGCGGCGTTCAAGAGCAACAGAAAAGGGTCGAGATTATGAGAATTATCATCTGGCCTTATTCTTGATTGCGAAGGTTGAAACATGCTTGTATCATTGTAATTTCTAAGTGAGCTAAATTGTGTTAGTTCCAGCTGTTGCGAAAAATCGTGGCTTGGGACGAATTGCGACAGTCTCTCTTGTGAGAAAGGGATTTGCGATGCCGGCGCTTCCGAAAGGGCATTCTGGGAACCAAACGAAGGAGTAACATATAATTGAGAAGTATATTCAGGCTTCACACCATTCTTTCCGGAAAAAGGCTGTGACAGCGGAACTTCCTGTCTCTGAGAAGTATTTCCTGGTTGAGAGTTTACAAGTTGCAGATCTGGGGCATCGTAATTTGCAGCCACTGATAATCCGATCCACTGATTGATTTTGTTGGAAAACATATTAAAATTACTCTCAGAAGCGAATGTGATCTGCAAACGTTTTCTGAGCTTCTCACCATCGAAAATTTTGAGCCCAACAATTGGCTCTTTGGTCAAGAACCTCACATTTGAAGCGGTGATCATTGTGGTATCCTAAATTTCGTTAGTTATTGTGATTTTCGGATGGACACGTGCGGGATTTAAGTCAAGAAAAGACCGCAATTGCAAACTTACAATTGATTTTCCTTGTGATATTACAGCTAGGGTGACGCCAAGAGAGCCATTAGAGCATCTGATTTTTAAGCCCAGACGATAATGAGTCCAATCCTTATTTGGAATTGTAAGCTGCGAAGCCCTTGTTATGGAAAATTCGATTGTTTCACCCATTTGCTAGTAGCTTTAGAGCCCGAATATACGTTCTTATAAAAATTTGCAAAATATCAGCCTAAATTTATGGTGGATAAGAAAAATGCAGCTACTTATGTCTATTATTTCAGGGTCTTAAGCGCGAATGTTTGAGGGGCGACAAAATAGGCGGCCCTTTCATCAGAATTTGCAATCGCTGCGAACATCTTTTGTTAGTTTTGAGCAAAAGAACTGTCTTCTTTTGTGTGGCAAAACTAGCGAATACAATTATAAACCTATTCTAATAATTTCTGAAATTACAGGAATATTTGGCTTGGTTGGCTGGGATATTTGCTTTTCAGTATTAATTTGATTAAAAGCACTTAGGCTCACAAAACCACTACAACAGTCATTAGATATTGTATCATCTCGCAAATCGTTTGATTAGTTGAACTGAACCAGTATTAGAAGAAATGTATATTAATACTTATCAAAAAAAAAAGAAAAAAAAAAGTTTTTGTTCTCACTACCACCACGCTCACTCGATAATTTCGTTCATCAAACCTACAAAAGTAGCAAGTAAAGCTAACAGGGGATTGATTACAGCTGCTTCACGTGTAATAACGGCTACACAATTCACGATTGCCCTCATTGCAAACATGAAGTTTGACGTGAAGCTGCCCCTACGGTGTAATTCAGTCGAGCGTTCTTCCATGGCGGTCTCATCAAGAGCTTCCGAGACAAGACCATGGGCAGCCAATATAGGGCCTATGTCTTTGTCAGTGTACAAAGAAAGCCCTTGTATAATTTCAAAAATGTTTCCCAATTCTTCTGCAGCAACTTCGACAAATTTTTCATGATTCTTCCTCGGAATATCCGCTTTCATTTCACTGCCAGCAGCATCAAGGAATTTCTCTTGATACATGGCGGCTGGGGCCTCTGCAAGCACACTAGAGCATGTACTCGTAAACACTAGTCCGATACAGACGGTAATTAATTTGGTCAAAATCATTTTGATTTGATAGATGCTTAAATAATCAAATCTCAAAAATTGAATCGAGGGTATACTTAAAGGTGGAGAATTCTTATGTCTTAAATACCAAACTTCGATTTAAAATCCTCAAGATATTAATTGATATGAAACAGTAACGCATTTCGTGAGCGAGACCCATTTCAAAGATAGTCCAAATGAAGACACATTTTTCTACTTTCAGTAAAATGTACATATTCTTGCTTCCCCAAATCATCGAAAAATACATGCTAGGCTTCTATACAATGGGAAAGAAAGTCACGCATCTCTACGTTCTTTAAACAATATGAATATCCGGAATAGTTTTTCTTATTCCGCTTCACCAAAAAGAAAAACAAAAAACATTCACAGCTCTTACCTGCTATTTCCTTTATCAATATTAATTTTCGGTTTATACCCGTATGTCAAATAGCGAAAAGACTAATGTTGAAAACATAATTAAAAGTAGGAGAAAATGATGTTTTTAAAGATTTTATTAGCAATATCGCTTTGGAATTCAGATGAGAAAAAGAATTGTTTGATACCGTCGATACAATGTTTTGTAAATGATCGACTAAAAAGAACAAAAGGCCACCAAAGAAAACAGTTGCACATAAAGGTTTCCGTCACTGAGAGTCAGTTCCTCATGGGGTATTTTTTCTTATTATCATCATTATTTTTATTTTTCGGGAATATTATGTGTCATTATTCGTCCTGAAAAATCAAGTCTAGGTCATTTACATCAATCACTTTATCCCGCTTTATAGGAATTGGGCCAACTTTATCGATCAAACTTCTAACCCATTTGTAAATATTAGCCTCTTTGGTTGATATTGTTAAGTTGCCTTGTAAATCTGGGCCAAGAGGATCTAGGCCAATAGCATCTAAGTTCATGCGGACAATTTCATAGTATTCCGCATCAACTCCGGGGTAATGTAAATTCGAAGCACGGAAAGTTTTTTGACAGCCACGAACCAGGTCCTTTCCCTCAAATCGTTCTCCAATCCATTTCACAACAGCCCCAGCACCCTCAGCATATTCGACTATATGACCGGAAGAATTTGAAGCGGCAAACTCGAAAGAGTCGACACCCCATTCACAAAAGTTATTAAACCCCTCTTCCGCGTTTTCAAATGGAATCACTTCGTCGGGAACTCCATGGTAGAGAAAAAGTGGAATTTGAGGAACTCCAAGAGACGAGTTAGCTGTGATAGTATTATCAATCAACATAGATTGAATTTCAGGTCTGTCAAATAATGCAAACTTGGAAGGGAAGTAAGGGTCTCCCCCACTAAAAAACCGAGTGAAAGGAAAATCGAGGAGAGTTTGTATAACGCATTGGTTTATGGTCTCATTAAAGCGGCTAATCTTGCTAGGCTCCACATAATCCCAGATTTCTTCCTTAACTATTGGATATTCAGTAACAAGGCCTAAAATTCCGGCAGCTACAAACCCTGAAAATAGCCCACCTTCGAGGAACTTAACTGTCCGTGTAATATTTGACACCCACCCACCAAAAGCGGCACCAACGAGATTTTCTTCAAGATCTGGTGCGTAGGTAGGCTGGAGCATTGCAGCCCAAGACGTCGGT
>JAJMCO010000130.1:0-33793 GCA_030573015.1 Metschnikowia peoriensis | reverse complement strand
CTAGCCAGCGTCAGGAGTCAACGAGTTATACGCGCGATGGAATTAATACCACGGTCTCACATATTGTAGAGGGCGACAACTCGGACGACTCATCAGATGAGGAAGATGATGAACTCAAAAATAAGTACTTGGCCAACGTGCTTGCTTTCCATGGTACGAATGTGCCGGGAATAACACTTCATGCGTATTTAACGAGAGTCTTGAAATATTGTCCGGTGACGAACGAGGTTTTTCTTTCCCTCTTAGTGTACTTTGATAGAATTGCGAAAAGGGCAAACAATTTTCCAAATAAAAAGTCAGCACCGGTGGGCGAAAACCTGGCAGATGCTGAACAGATCTTTGTCATGGACTCCTTTAATATTCATCGACTCATTATTCTGGGGATAACGGTTAGCTCGAAGTTTTTCAGCGATATCTTCTACAAAAATCTTCGGTACGCAAAAGTCGGTGGCCTCCCACTTGAGGAACTCAACTATTTGGAACTTCAATTCTTATTATTACTAGATTTCAAGCTCATGATATCCGTGGAGGATCTCCAAAACTACGGTGACCTATTGCTCAAGTTCTGGAAACGAGAGCAAATTGCAAGCGAGATTGTCAAAAAGGATGGACACGAATCAGAGCTATAGGTGCATGCTACGGGTCAAAGAGGTTTTGGCTCTGAACGATGGACTGTGATGAACTTGCATCGATTTTGCCTATAATTATCATCCAGTTTAACGATAGTATGCCGAAAATTGCATAATTGAACTGGTAAGTGGGGTAAGGCAATGGCAGATTAGTATATTATGACCTTGATGTATGTATGTATGTATGTATGCGAGTGGGCTAAACTTTAAGAAAACAAAACAGACAAGAATAATTAAGCGCCATAAAGCAGTATCTTTACCGCATTCCGCAGTCAATTTTCTCAAAGCGATGACTTCCTTGATAATTAAGTACCGTATCGGGTAAGTACCTTTTCTCGTAAATACGGGCTATATGCAGCACCATATGAATGCTTCTCCAATTTTGGAAATCATTCTTATTAGGGACATTAGAGTTTTTCCAGTATTGTTCGACGGCAAACTTACATATATAATGGTAATTCCCGGGAAAATATTATTCTTTCAGTTACCCTAACTCATAAAAATCCCCTCTTTTAATCCATAAATGTCTTCTCAGATCGCAAAACTCACAGGTGCTTGGTCTACGGATGTACTTCCCACACAAACAACATTAACCCATATAGATCCTGCTGCTGTAACAGGCTTAATTGAAACCCTTTTATCTGCATCTGAAGCATACCCAACAATCACAAAAAATAAGGACTTATACCTGTTGGCAAGACACGTCAAAGGTGCGAAAGCATCGCTTCTGGTGATTTCTGCACAACATTATATAGCAACGGCCACGGCCACACAAGATTTTCCTGAAATGACGCTGATTATCTGGAATGCAACCATGGAACTCCAGGATTTGGAAAAAGGGTTCAACTTGTACCAAATGGACTTGAGTGTGAGTGCAAATGTGATTTTTGCTGTACTTTTTGCTGTGGTTTTGGCCACTCATACAGGGCTTTTTGTATGGAAAAAATATGTATATTTTGGCATGTGTTTTCTTATGGGAACTGGCTTAGAGCTCGCAGGATACGTTGCTCGAGTGATGGCAATAGGCCACTATCTGGAGAAGGGGCCATATCTCTGCCAGATCATTAGTCTCACTTTGGCACCTGCACTTATTATGGCCGGAATCTACTACTTACTAGCACAGCTTCTAGTGATTTATGGGCGGCAGTATTCCCGGCTCAAGCCATTGTGGTTTTCATATATTTTTGTATTTTGCGATCTCTCGTCACTTTTCATTCAGGCTGCTGGTGGCGGGCTTGCGGCAATTAGGCTTCAAAACCTTGAGAGCACTTATGCGGGTACCAAAATAATGCTTACGGGAATTGCATTCCAGGTATTCTCCATGACGCTTTTCCTTGGATTTTTGTTTGAGTTTCTTTGGAAAATCTATTTTTGTGCCAGTTCTGAAGTGCGTTTTCTGGTCCAGAACCTTTTAGCTCTCTTGTTTCAAACACAACGAGGAAGATCCCTCCAAACCGATCATTTGTTTAATAACTATAATCAGACATTCAGTCACGTGTGGAGTCGCCGTATCTTTGGTTACTATCCATTGGCAATCATTATCGGAGTGGCCTTTATTTACATTCGTTGCATCTATCGATTAGTGGAATTACAAGAAGGCTGGACCGGGTACTTGATTACACACGAACAATATGTCATGACACTTGATGGCTTACAAGTTTTGCTCACGTGTCTTCTTTTCATCCCCTTCCACCCCGGATTTATCATGGGCACGGGGGCCAATGTATCGATGTCTCAAATTAGTCGTCAAATGGACCATGAAAATAATATTGATGAAACTCCAGGTTTAGATGACGAGAAATGGTCAGTGGATCATGATGAGAAGTCTGTGTTTACTGAAGATTCATATGACTCACCACAGGAAGAATATTCGATTCATATCAACCCCTACTATGTCCCACGAATTGAAGTAAAACCACCCACTTTATCTTCAGATGCGAGGCTCTCAAATCCCGGCCCAATTTCAGTAGTAAGTGCTGGCTCCAATGTTAAGCAAAATAATGCTTTGGATTCCCCTTTACCAAAGATCAAACCGCTTAGATTTCACCGTACAAAAGATTCAAAAAGTGACAGAATGTTTGCTATTGCTTATGATCAGACAAGTGAGGGACAGTTGGCAGAGCCAGCGACTCCAACTCCAAGCAGGGAAAGAACGAAGAGTCAGCGCTACTCATACAAGAAACACGAAAAAACACCAATTGTTTCAATTAATCCTTACGCAAAATCAACTCAAAGCAATGAATTTGAAAGTTCGGGACCGTACGAGCTCTATGGTACGGGGCTTGAAAAACTGGACCTTTTTCTGACCCCAGAAAGCAAGCAATTTACAAAGATCTTCAATGAAGAAACTGCCTCGCAGTTTTCTGGCGATGAATTCTTGTTTACATTTGGGTCCATGAAATAATTTAATGCATAATATGAAGTTCACGTTTAGCTTGTGAGTTCAAATTTCATTGTAATTAGTTGGAGAAGCGGTTTTTTAGGCCTTTGAGCACAGTTTAAAAGGATTCAATATCTCCTTCATAAATTGAAGAAAATAAAAACATTACAACTTTCTGAAGACTAGACAATTTGCCGTCATCTGTTTGAAAATGTGGGTTTATTATCTTGAAAAAGATTTTTCCAAATGAAATAATTACCTAATAGCTACATGAGCGAATCCCTGGTTGTAGATGATGAAATTTAAGTTCGTCAGAGCAAAGTAAAAAACCCCTAATTCTTGAATTGATGAGTTGTTCACGAGCCCAGCAAACTTTCGCCATTTGTTTTAAAACGACCACATCCTGAAAGGACTTGTGCCCTTTTTTTTTTTTTTTTTTTATTGATTTGCTTACAATTTCAGGTGTTTGATTAGTAATAGAAAGTTCAACTAGTTAAAAAAAAAACACAGCATTCCGCATAACATAGCACAGGAGTACCCTATGACAAGGACACGAACCCTGTGCTCCCAATTCCGCGTATGTTTTTTTGTTTTATTAGCATTTTTAATGTATTTTAAAATTTGCTTTCCGCGCCGCGTCTTTGCCCCGTGCTAAAAAACAAAAAAACAAAAAAAGTACGAAGCGTTTCTCGGCACAGCAGGCAGGAAGGTGGGCGCGCGCGCGCAATGTTTTGGCGGTGTTGTTTTGGTCCCTCTCCACCCCCAAAATATCCCCAATATTTTTCTGCCACTTTTTTCTTTTCTCCTAAACATCCAACAAATCCACAACAATGGCTCCAAAATCCGCCCCTGCTCCTGCTGCCTCTAAGATCACTTACAAGGGTATGTAAATAGTTGGAAACTGGGCGAAATCCCGGGGCAATTTGCTATAAAATGTTCCCTTTCTCTGAACTTTCCTCCCCTAGCCGCCGCCTTCTCCCCCACTTCTTGTTTTGAAAATGTGTGATAGGGGGCAAATTGTGTTGGCTTCCGATATCATTCTTTTTATTATTCTTCTTTCGATTGATACTAACTTTATTTCAGACATGATCAAGTCCGCCGTCGCCTCCTTGAAGGAAAGAAACGGTTCTTCGTATGTATTCGTTGTTGTTGAGGCGTGAACCCCTCTTTTTTTTTTGTGTTTTTTTTTTTCTCATTTTTTTTGTTTCCAAGAATGCCTGCTTCCATGACATGACCACAGACAGATAAAAAACGAATCATACCAAGAGTTTGAAGCTTTTTCGATTTCATCTTACTTTTTTTTGTTTTGTTTTTCCAATAATTAACTTGCTGTCGGCTTATTTTTCTGTGCACATTCACTTGGACGTTTTCGGCCGATGTTGCAAATCGCGTAATAAACAAGGCGTTCGCGCCCGCGATTCACCATCCCTCAAATAATTGACACACGCCTCGGTTGTTATTCACTTAACAAAATACAATTAAAAAAAAAAACAAAAAACACTCAATATCAATACTGATATACTAACTTTACCTAGTCGTCAAGCCGTCAAGAAGTACGTCCAAGCCAACTACGATGTCAAGGCTACGAGTTTTGACTCTTTGTTCAACGCCGCTTTGAGAAAGGGTGTTGAGTCCGGTGAGTTCTCTCAGCCAAAGGGTCCATCTGGTCCTATTAAGCTTGTCAAGAAGGAGAAGACTGCTGCTGCCCCATCCAAGGTCGCAAAGAAGGCCGCCCCAAAGAAGACCGAGGCTGAGCCAAAGAAGGCTGCTGCCAAGAAGGCTGTTGCCAAGACCCCAGCCAAGAAGGCTACTACTACCAAGAAGGCTGCGCCAAAGAAAGCTGCTCCAAAGAAGGCTGCTGCTGCTACCAAGAAGGTGGTGAAGCCAGTTAAGAAGACCACTCTTAACAAGGCCATTGCCGCCTAAACGCGCGTGCACACAAGCCCCTTCTTCAGGTCGTTTAATCTCTTCCTCTGTACATTATAATGTTTTTTCAGCTTAAGACAGTGTGATACCCTGCTTTATTTCGAGCCTAGTCTCTTTTGTTTATCATGGTATTTTTTATGTGTATTAATAAAATTCCGCTTTGTTTACCAGCCGTGTAATGTTTCCTGTACATGTGCATGGCCATATCATTCGCGAGTCGCGACTGGGGTAAAATCCAAAAAAAAAAAAAAAAAAAAAAAAAAAAAAAAAAAAAAAAAAAAGACGGGTTGAGACGCGACTCGGGGGTTTGGTTTGAAATCATTTATCAATTCACAAGTCTTGATATACCCTGCAAAAAATGAAAACAACACCGGCAATTTCTTTGATTGTTGCAGCATTGCAGCCAGAATTTGGCATTGGTGCTAAAGGAAAACTTCCTTGGCGTCTCAAGCAAGAAATCAAGTATTTCAGAGACGTGACTAGTAAAAGCCGTGAAGGCCATGTGAATGCTGTGATTATGGGAAGAAATACGTGGGAATCAATCCCTACAAAGTTCAGACCCTTGCCTGGGCGGCTAAACGTGGTACTTTCACGGAACTACGAAAACAAAAGTGAGAATGGCGTGTTTATGTCGAATTCTATGGACGCCGCGTTGCTGTTTCTTCAAAAACCAGGGTTTTTATATGAAAACCAACTAATCGATAAAATCTTTATTATTGGTGGTGCTCAAATATACAATGCGTTTGTTGCCGATCCCAGGGTGGATAATCTTCTTATCACGGAAGTGAAGTTTGAAGGAAGTGGGGCCGAAGCTCCAGTTCTTGATACTTTCTTGAACTGGGATCTTAGTGAATGGGAGAAAAAGAGCCTTGCTGAATTAAAGGCATTTGTGGACGTTGAGTTCACCCTGGGGAAAGTAACTGAGGGTGATTATCTGTACGAGTATACGATGTGGGAGAAGAAGACGCAGGGAAATTAGAGGATACATAGTAATGTATGCTTGGGTTGTATTAATAACTAATAACTAATAAAAAGAACGAAAATAAGGGAAAAAAAAGAAGAAAGAAAAAAAAAAAGAAAACACGGCCAGACGAAAGTCAGTTTCCGTGAATAGAGAATTGAAATGGAAAAGGAAGAAAAAGGAGATGTTTATCCAGTGTACTGCTGGTTCAAACGGTGGATTTCTCCACAAAGTGTCCACCAACAAACCGGCGAATCTCGTGCTTCTTCAGTCTGCACACGGCGTTGTGACTGGAGATATTCATCGTATAAAAACAATTCGTAAAAAAGCCGGAGATTCGGTTGGATCACAATATTGAAACGGCGCACGCGGACATACAAAAAGCTTTCCACCAACGACATGTGGAAATGTTTCATGACCGAGGCAATGGCCAAAGTGGCCGAGCGAGAAACACCAATTCGACAATGAACCAATGTTTTGCCTTGTTCACCGGGCGAAACCAAGATTTTGCTCTGCACCCATTCAGGACACGTTTTGAAAAGGGAAAACATCAGATCACGACCATCATCTTCAAGCCCATGTATATAAATGAATGATTTGAGTCTGGGAACAGCAACATGGCCAAAAAGATGGGCACGCATGGCGGGCGAAGTGATTTTGACTTCATAAACAAAACTGCGGCCATTATTGAATCGGAATATCGGCTCGATGATTGGCCCCACCGTGTCCGCATTGGCTTCATGACTGAAAGTGCATTTTAAAGCACTAAACCAACGAGGCCGTTCCCCAATTGAAATGACTTTGGTCACGTGAAGAGCAGTCAACACGGTTATTGACAGGGCATGACCGACCGAGCCCAAGTAGAGGTTTTCGTAGATATATGCGGGGAAATTGATCTCGTGCTCGGTACGAAACCAGTCGGTGGACCGGAGATAAGGCCGGTAATTGGCATAAATCTTTTCAAGGGGTAATTCCAGTAAGAGCCGTGTGTCTTTGGCCAGCTGCCGTTTAAACCATTGAATGTGGAGCTCAAGATTCTTGAGAATAGCAAAATCGCCCGGGCAAAGGTGGAATTTCACTTCTGGCTTGCGGAAAAGACAAAGCGCCACTTCTTCGATATGATCGCACCCCCAAAAAAGACCTAGACTAAGAAGAAGAAGACTGGTGCCGGTAAACCCATCGTACGAGTACACAAGCACATTTTGCTGGCACTTGTTCACAATGAGATTGATTACACGGAGCAAGTTGAGGTAGGCAAGTGTGTTTTCCCTCGATAAAGGGGCACCGTTTCGGAATAGTGCATCGGAAAACTCAAGAAAAATCGGTTTCTGCAACACGCCAGTTTCCAACTCGTGCAAGGTTTGTGCTAGTGTGGATAAAGACGGCATCTGAGCCTTTTCATGGCAGTATACATACAACTTGAAGTCATGGTGATGAGGCCTGCTTTCGGGACTTGCAATCATTTGTTTGAAACTAAGCACGTTGCCCACAAATAGGTGGGGGAATAGTTGGTTGAGTGTATAAACCAGCCATACCAAGTTTTGCTCCATAGAACACAAGTCATGAGGCCACGATGTCGTTTCAGGTTGGTTCGCAGAAAGTTTCAGATCTGAATCGGTTATGTTTGCAGATTGCGTGTAGTGACCAAGTTGGGGCCAATTCATTGACGGGAAATCCACCACATAGATGTATCTATTCACATCTGAACCCCGCAAATAATCAATAATCCGGGCCACATCGATATTGGCAGATAAGTGCATGTTGTTGTTATAAACAAGAAAATGGGATATGGGTGCCATGAGTTTGATTTGCAGTGCAAAGTTTCTATTGGTTTGCGCCAGTGGATTGCATGCCAGATGCGCCGTGCAGTCAATATCGGTAAATTGCTTGATATTGGTATAATCTAAGAGATCCGATTCGGCAGAAAACCCCTCTGTTTCTTTGAAAGTGAGCAAATCCTCAATTGTGATGGAGTTGATGAGACGAGGGTTATCTTCGGCAAGACTATTCACGGTCATTAAGTGGAATGCTAGTTCTGGAGCTTTTGCAAAAGAATCTGGTGGAAACTGTTCGGAGATTGTGTGATCGTCCGCTGTTAAAAAATGCAAGTTGGTGGCCGGGTCGAATCTTTTATCAAAATAGACTTTCTCCCTGAGTGATGTAGGGCCATGCAAATACGGGAACATTTCTTCCGGAAGTGGCATATTATTCTCGGGAGAATGGTGCAAATCAAGAATTGTTTTGAGCGTTTCTACTGAATTTATGAGAAACACGTTTGTATCGGGAATCTTTGTTAACGAATCATTGAGTTCTTTTAGCCGATTCCCCACTTTTGTCGGATAAGTGCTTTTTTCAAAAGAACTTTGGTTTTTCGCAAGATGGATGCCTCGAAACTCTTCGGCCAAAGTCGTATCTGACGATTTTCGGGAATCAGCCTGATCAAAAGACTTGAGCTTAGCGATTTCCACAAAACTTTCTTCTTTTGCTGGAGAACATGCAAGTGCAGACTCTTTACAAAGCAGCTGGGTGGATTTCGACTTGGCTTCATGAATGACATTTACGGCAAACATTCGTACAATTGAAGTGTTGTGTGTTTGTCTGTGATATCAAATCGTTATAGAGGAATATTTCCGTATTTTGGAATTTAAAATCCAAGGCCACAGAAAACACCTAGTTATATCGAAAAAGTTGTGGTGGCTTTCAAATTAGATAGAGATAGCAATGATGAGATCGGATGGTGCAGATATCTGGAGCCCTGGGAAGAAAGAATGCACAACGATCAAAAAAGCGAACTTTGAAGATAGGAAAGATTGTTGAATAAAAACTTAGGAATGGAAAGTAAATTAAAAAAAAGAGTTATTTTCTTCCAGCCCGACCTCGGCACTTTAAATGCCCAGAGCTTGGATAAGAATAAAAGAAATAGAGTGTTCGGCGAACACCAGGGCTGCGAAAGGAATAGCAAGGTATGTTGATTTTTGGGAAAGTGGGGAAGGACGCAACTAACGCAAGGGTCTCGAGTGGTCCATATGTATGGATAGGCAGAGCAAAACGAGGTTTAGAGATAAGAACGAGAAAAAAAAAAAGAAAGAAAAGAAGAAGAAAAAGAAATTCCAAAGAAATCAGTCCACACGAGGCAAATGCAACGAGAGTGTGGACATACACGGAGGGGGCTTTGAAATAGAGATATGTTTGTTTAAGTTCAAATAGGGATTAAAAACCGGAAAAATCAAAACAAAGACCATTCAAAACAAGAAAAATGGGCATGGGAATCTATTGAAAAAAAAAAAAAAAGGAGAGAAAAGAAAAGAAACAATACGTCAATTCCACGTGGTTCATAACCAGCTCACGCAAGTTCGGGCGAAAGTGTGGATGCGAGAAGGGACCAGTCACAAGATCGGTAGCCCAACTTTATTTATCGTTAAGCAGCAACCAATATTTTCGGTGACCTGCGAGTCCGTAATAATTTTTTATCTATATCGTTGCGCGGCGAATCTGGGCCGGAGTAAAGCTTAGATCGCGCGTTCCGTTTGGCGCCTGGTTCCATGCGTGCATATTCCGAAATCCGCACGAGCAAGTATACGGCGTGCAGCATAGAATAGCCGGCTCTAGACCGCAGGCCCGCATGAATATGTAGCAACTGAAAGCCCCAAAGCGTGCCTTGGAGGCTATAATTAAAACGGCTGGACTTTATTAGAGTTTGATACCTGCCTTTTTTAGATTAGACGGACTTGATAAGAAGGAAGAGTTGAGATAATGCAAAATTATAGAACATTTCAATTTTGTGTAAATTTTAGCAATCCTTAGCTATATGTTTTTGTTATTTTGTTTATAATTATCTCCAGACCAACTAATGTGAAAGCCGCGTGATCGTTCGGGGAAGCGATGCTCCAGACTAGCTTAGCTAATCTTCGCGGGCAATTCTTAACTCGTCCGATATCGGGAGATCGTTACTTTTTTTTTTTTTTCTCGTTATTATTACCATTCTTTTCAGTAACATTATTTTCAAATCGACATTTCGGCCAAGCTAAAACCGTCTTTCCGCAGCTGAAATTGCACGGCACACGCGAGTTGAATCCCCGCTTTATTGGAAGATCGTTCGATAAGCGCGGGCGGAAACAAGGGAGAGGAGGGGAGAGGAAAAACTTTCGGCAAGGTGTCATGAAAGATGTGATAGAGAAATGATTGCAGACTTGTGAAACTCGTGAGCTTTCAATTTTTTCCACTATTTTCGCGTCTTAGTTATATTTGTGCTATGAGCGAATATTCATTGCATCATGCGTTCTTGAATTAACAACAGAAAAAAAAAAATACAGTTTGGCTGTGGATCAGATCACAAAAGTGAGCTGTATATCTTGAACAATTTCTCTTCTCAAAGTAAGTCAATTGCCGAAGCATTGAAATTTTTTAATCCTCGATTTTAACCATTTCTAGATAACAGTAGTTTTTTTTTAACACCCATACATCCCAGATTGAAAGATCGTGCACATGGGTGCTGAAAATTACCACGAAGATTCACTTATTCGAATCAATTTGAAGATTCAAAACATAACTACAAATTCAAATACAAATTATTCTATCCAATGTTTGCGTCACTCAGAAGATTACAGGCGTCTGCCGCATACACCCAGCTTATGACCTCGATCAAGCTGGACTTGAAGCAGGCCATGCTTGCCAAAAACAAGGTGGAGAAAAACACTATTCGGTCTGTATTGTCGAGCATCAAAAACAGCGAGATTGATGGCGGCAAACAAACTGAGTTCGATTTATTTAGACTTTTCTCGAAAATGGTCAAACAGAGAAACGAGTCTGAGCAATTGTACAAGACTCAGGAAAGATTGGATTTGGCTGAAGTGGAGGCCCAAGAATCACAGATTATCCGTAAATATCTTGAATCATTGCCCGTAGCCTCTGAAGAGGAGATTGCCGCTAAGACGGAGAAGTGGTTGCAAGCTTTATACGAGGAAAACAACGCATTAGCTATGAAAGATATCATGAAACAAATCACTGAAGAATTTGCCCAGGGTTGGAACACGTTTCCAGCAGCAATCCGTGGCTCGGTTCCTCAGTTGTATAAGAAAATTTGGGGCAACTAGTGGGTTCAAATTACAATTTTCAATATGCTGTTGAGATTGCCCGTGTCTTACTTGTATATACTTAATTTTTTAGACACGCCAATAGACAAGGCTATGAATACCATGATTTTTCTCGCAATTAAATGTTTACTCTATATTTTATGAGAAACGTTCCGATTATGTTCCCATGTTGGAGAGGTCAAAGACGAGAATCAAATGGGGAAAGAGACTGCTTCGTTTTTTGTGATCACACTAAACTTTCGTGAATTTATATATTTAGAGAGGATTCAAACTTGAATACTGTACGTATTTACAATATTCAAAGCTTCGAGAAGTGTGAAAGAATAGCGGAAAGCATTTTTGAGCAAAATGAGACTCTTCTATCTCTAGTTGTAATTGACGCAGACTTCTGCTTATTATGAGTCAAAGTATGGCAATATGAAATCAAGTTTGTGAGATAATGAACCACATGATTTTCCATCTTTTCAAGCTACACACTCAAACTGTTTTTAAAAACTTCTCTGAGCTCTCCAAGCCCCCTTTGTGAAAAAGAATAGATCACACTGGGAAGCATTAATACACAAGCATACACGCGGAATCCCGTGGTTTCAGAAATCGATTCAACTACTTTTTTTTTTTTTCATCTTCTTTTCCTGCTTTCACAAGTATTTTAGATATGAACGCAGTGTTACTATAATCTCACAAATATACTAGTACAGTATTTCCAGAACGATAAACGAGAAGTTTTCCGCTAGTAATCGCAGCATAATATTTCTAGAAGAAGTAAACAGAAAAAAAAAAAAATTGGTTCCACCTGTACGCAGCGAGCGCACCCACACATGCTAAAAATTGGGCACCGGACGCACTAAAGACAAGCGAAGAACGTAAAATCATCAATCATTGTGAGCCAGCTTTCGAGTTCTTTTCTTACACTAGCAAGTCAGCGTTGCGATTCCGTCATCTACAATGTCTGAGGTATGTTTCAGCGTCGTTTCATGTGTTTCAAGCATGAAACAAAAGCCTCTGTTCTAGGGGGTGCCAGTGTTTTTTCGTGGGCTGTCTATGGACTCATTTTAGATTAGCTGGCCAAAGCCAAAAATAATAATTTTTTTTTAAAAAAGAGATAGAAATGAAAGAAAGAAATGAAAAAATGACGTAATGAAAAATGAATGGAATTATTCATGATCATAGAAATGCAAGTGAAATCAAAGATAGATATTACACCCATACATGGATCTGATTACCCGCCGACTCGATACCCCTGATTCTTATAACGATATTCAACATGCCAACTCGAAAACGGGAAGTTCCTTGATAAAAACCACCGATCTTGCCCAAATTCTACAATCTGGTTCCTGAGGCTAAAAAGAATAACAAAAAAAGAAAAAAAAAAAGAGAAAGGAAATCGATGGTATTTCCTGTTTCTGGCATATTTTACCTTTCATTTACATGTACTAACTGGCCAGGTCAAAAGAACTATCCGCATCACGACAAAGCAACACATCTTGAAAGATGTGCCTGCCGTCGAAAACTACCCCATGCGCCAGTGGTCGATTGAAATCGCCATGCTTAATGACCAAGGCGCTGTGGTTCCTGCCACTATCCTAGATAAAGTGACTTACTCGTTGCATCCCACTTTTGCCAACCCAATTCGGGCTTTGAAACAGCCGCCATTCAAAGTCGAGGAACAAGGATGGGGAGAGTTTGATATTCCAATTGCCGTGCACTTGGTGGGCTTACCGGGAAAACTGGGTGAGCGTAAATTTAACCACGACTTGAACTTTTTACAGGAAACGTATGCCGTGGACCACGTGATTTCTGTTCCGTTGAAAAATGCCCAATTGAACAAGCTTTTGGCCGAACTGGGTCCTGTGCCTGCAGAAGGTGACGCCAAGCGTAAAAACGAAAGTGATGTCTCGTCAAAACTGAAGAAGTTGAAGAGCACCGCTACGGCCACTAAAGGCTCGGTGGATTTGGAAAAACTCGCCAAGGGCTTGACCTTGTTGAGCGAAGACGACTTGATCACGATTGTGCAAATGGTCACTGATAACAAGACCAACGACATGAACATCAAGAACGATTTCGAAAATGGCGAGTTCACCATGGATTTGTATACCTTGCCGGAACTGTTGTTGAAGAGTTTGTGGGAGTACGTGCAGAGACACACCGCCAGTGCCTAAGTGGAAGCAGCTCGGATATAGTGTTTGTGGGTCTTTTGGATTAATAAAAGAAAAAAAAAGAAAAACCCGGATGAAAAGAGGTGAAAAGATTTTCGTTACTTTCGAGGCGTGATTGTGTAAAGAACAAGAAAAGATATGTATAAAAAAAAGTATAATGTATGGAGTACGTTACTGATATGTGAAATGCTAGTGTATTTGGTGGGTGATATACAGAAAGAATCTGCGTCTTGGTCTTTATTTATATTCCAATCCATTAGATTAAAGAGAAAGAAGATTGGCCTGTTTTCATACGTCTCTAATAGATTTCTAAGGGTATGAGATGTAATAATCCAGCATATTATGCTTGAATGTTTCTAATGCTTTCTTTGACTGTCTATTTTTCAAATTAAATTTGATGGGGAAAACATGGACGAAAGAGGAGAACTTCGACAAGAAAAGAGTAGAAAAACAATTCCTAAAAACATTTATTAAAAGTTTCAAAACTTTTCGTTTTGACGTTAAATGCGCATAATAATAATAATACTAATAGTAATAACAAGATTGAGGAACTCCAACAAGGTGCTAAACTTATGGCATATACGCTTAAAGGAAAGTATAGGCCTTTAAAAAAGACACATACTAGGATGATGAGCTAAATGCGGCATTTATAATACTTTTCTCTGTAGAAAAATAAAAAGGTATTGGGCAATTCTTATTCTTTTTTTTTTTCTTTCTTTCTAAAATAAGTGTTCTTCTGAAACCTCCATTTCCCAGTATGACCCTTCAAAATCCAATAGAACAAAGTCCGATATCCGAGAATTTCCAAGAAAATAGCTTATTTCCAGAAAATGCTTTGGGCCCTCATCATGAAGAAAGAGATAGTGTTCTAGAATTCGGACAAGGTTTAGAAACTTTTTTCCAAGATAATTCAGGAATTGAAGATATGGCGGACTCGAATATGAATGGGAAACATCCACAAGGAGTAAATCTCTACACGTTGGATCCGGCTGTCCACAGAGAAAGCCGACAGGAAAAACAGCTGGAAATGCCACCGCCATATGAAAGAGCAGAATGCAGAAATCGGCCGGTTTTCGACCCGCCAACAACAGATAATAGCTTTAACACCTATAACCTTGAAGTTGCCGAATTGGGACAGGAAGTGACGAGGAAAAAGAGGAAGATTATTCTGTCTTGGTTTGACTCTTGCGGCTCCATTGCATTGTCCTTGATGATCATATTATTGCTGATGGCAGCCCCTGCTGTTGTGATAATTGCGACGATTTTATATATTAAGCGAAAACGCTAAACATTACGACCATTTATATCTGCAATTGAAGCTACTTTTTTTTTTTCTTCTCCATTTCATTTGAAAAAGATGTATTGTTATGTATTGAATAATATCATGTGAGATTTTATGGTAAGCATTAAGAGTATGATTTGAAGTAGACAAGTCACAATGCGTAATCCATTTTCTTGTCAAGGGTGTCCAAGTGAAATATTTGAAAAGATGAGAACAACATATCTTGCCGGCGAATTGATGTGGCCATTATTCGAAACTAAAAAGCGAATACACTCAAAAGCCAGACATCATGACCAGCCAACAGAGATACTTAAAGTTTTCAATTCATCCCATTTAGTTCCCCAAAAACAACATCACACAGATCTCTTAGTGCACATATTCTTATGTGGACCAGATTTTTATCGTTGAATCCCATGAAGCAGTGGCAAGGCCTTGTCCATCAGGGCTGATTGCAACCTGCGAAATACGGCTCTTATGACTGCCGTTTCCAACGCCAATCAGTTCAACAATCTCCTTGCGCAAAATATCCCACGCCAAACATCCGTAATCGGCATAGCAAGCATATAGGATCCGGCCCGACTTGCTCAAATCTAAAGAAATCACTCCTGGCGCGTCAAACTGCGACCACATGCTTTTTGTGCTTGAAGGAGACCCGGGCCCATCTTTCAGCAGCAGGGGCGCTTCAAACTGCTCTCTTAAATTGTACTGCTCCAATTCACAAAGGGAGCGGAAATCGTAGATCTTGCAAATCCCATCATCATCGCCCGAAATAAAGGAGTATCCGTTTGGAAGCAGCGATACACAGTTCACATCCACCCGGGACATCTGGCAAGAAGTTTGCGGAGCTTTTGTACGTAAATCCCAGAGCTTAACTGTACCATCTGAACCGGCTGAAAGGAATGTTTGTGGCAGCATGCGTTCTTTTGGCGACACCAGAAGCAGGAGCACATCACCGCAATGGTCCAAGAAATCCCGGACTTTGGTGTGTTTCTCCATATCCCATAGCGAGATTGTCATATCGCCAGAAGCAGTAAGTATTTGGTCATCAGCAATAAACTCACACGCCGATACATATGCAGCATGAGCTCTAGGGATTTTGCGGCCTTTATCCCGAAGTTCCATTGCATCGGAGCGGGTCCGTATATGGTAGTCATTGGCCAGTTCCACCTTATAGATCGTGCACCGATTATCCAATCCTGCCAGAGCCACAAATCTTCCTGAAGGGGCAAAAGCACACAGAAGCACCCAGGGGCTTTCCAAAGGAATTGCCTGCAATTTTAGGCCCGATACCGCATCCCATATAATCATAAACCCATCCTGGCATGCCGACACAAGCTTCTCGGAATCAGAACTCCATTTTATTTGAGCAATCTTATCCTGATGGCCCTTAAGTGTATTATATTGTCGGAGATACCGTTTAGGAGGGATTTGTGGTAGATGAGCACTGGCCTGTTTCAAGGACATGTCTTGAATGGCCAAATTGGATTTTTGTAACTCCGAATATAGTACCTGGCATGTTTGCTTTGCCACAACTAGTTTCGAGGCCATTGGCTCAACTACACCCAGCATGAATTGTTTTGAGACAACTTCAGAATTTCAGTAATAAATTTCTTGTCTTTAGAAATTTTTTGGACTTGTTGAGACGATTTTTCCCGTTTCGGAAAAAGGGACTCGTTTAGCGATGTTTCAGGTTGAAAGGACAAAGATTTTCCGGAAAGAAGCACCGCAGTACGCTCGGGAAAAACATAAAACTTCCGTGGGCCTTTCATGTGTCAGGTGTATGCAAAAGCTCGTCCCAAACGGGTATGGCGGTGTGCATATAATGTGCTGTGTGCACGCTCGATGCACTATGGCCTCTGCCGCACGCAGCAGCAGCAGCAGCACTTGAAACAAACACCGTAATAGTTCAGGTTCAATTGCCAGTGCTGGTCTCACTAAAAATAGAAGTAGGTTTGTTGATCCAGCGACTTTAATAATGAAATGAGAGAGCTGATTTTTCCTTGCTTTTGAAAAACGATCGTATTCACATGAAACCATTAAAATTGCTGAGAGGAATCAAAAGGAAAGCAAGTAATATAATCCGGCCCATGAAATTTGAGTTACCACCAATCACTTTCGTCACACTAACTCTTTGAAAATAGAGCCAGCACAAATATCAACCCACACCCGAAATGAATGTAGTAAGCTTAGAATGAACCTTAGAACATTGAAAAGCAAAAAAAAAATCTAAGAGTATATTTACTCAACACGTCTCTTTTTCCGTAACTCGTCGTCGATATTTCCCGTATCATTTTCTGCACTAGGCCCGTCTCTTTTGGCGGCAACCGTGGGCACTGGAGCAGCGGCAGTTTTCTTATTCCGTGCCAGTTTAGCCCGCAGCTTGTCCTCACGGTCCAAATCACCAGTCACTTTCTGTAAATAGTGGGGCACCGCAAGCCCAGACTTAAGAAAGAACATCTTCCAGTTTCTGGCCTTATCCTTGAGTTGCACTTGAGTACGGTTTTTCAAAGACTCGTTAATCCGGCCTCCTTGGCCGAAAAGTTCAAGAATCACCGACCATTGCGTACCTTTGAGCTCCATTGCATGTCGGAGAGCTTTTTCTTCCTGTCTCGTCCAAGGTCTTCTATTAGGACCTTTCGTGCTCATTCCCGGATTTATACGAAGATGAATTTGTTGTTCTTGGATTTCACTGGGGAGAAGTGCTGCAGTAAGATCGTCAAGTCCCTTGCCTTCGCCTCGTTGAGCTCTAGCAGGTTCCTGGTGGGGTCTTTCATTCATTTCCTGAAGAATCTCATCGCTATGAGGAGTATTCAGCATTTCCGCCATCGGAGCAGGGGTCGACACAGCCGAAATATGACCACGATTCGATTTGACTGGTGCAATCTTGCCCTTTTTACCCCAAAGAAGAAAGCCCATATTTTTCAGCACAAATTCAAACAAATCCTTCAAAAACTCAAACCATTCGTATTCTTCGTTAAGACTATGGTCGGGCGGATACGCTAACAACGTTTCCTTCCGCGAGTTGCACCGGTTAACAAAGTCCATTTCCGTTGGACTAAGGATTTTCGTACACCGGCGTTCTTGGAGAATCTGCTCAAGATTACTGGGGAGAATATCTTCCAAGATTTCTTCATTGGACCTTTCACCGGCTTCAATGGCAGAAATGTATGCTTGTGTTTTGAGGTCAAGGTAAAGACTGGCCTGAGGCTTAAGGATTTTTCCAACCCGTTCGCCTATATTGTACCCCGCCCCGCTCTGCAAATTCATGTTATTGGCGTTCATATTTGACATTGAGTTTGCCGGGTCCAAGTCATTTGCAGGACAAAAAACGTGGAGAAACGACTCGTTTAAGTGGAAAAAACCCACCTCGATAGTACCGAGGGTGGCCGCAAGAAAAGTGGCCAAATTCACTTTCCGAAGCGTCGATTCAATAGTTTGTTCCCTACTACGAAACATGCTGGGCGTTTTTTCTCCTTCTTTCCAGATGCCAGGAGCGATATGCTCGACGGTTAAGAACGGGTCTTCTTCCGAATAAAGCCTCTTTGTAAACTCAAAAAGCGATGTTAAATCACGGAAAGCAGCACCGGGTGCAGTCTCGGGACTCGAGGCCAAGTCGATGATTTTCTGATAAGGCCCAATTGCAAAAACACGGAGCAATTGCGTGGCCAAATTGTCCAACACTGCCAATGTGCTTACAAGCAACTGGATACGTGCAGGCATGTAATTCGTTGGAATGATTGGGAGTGGGAGTGCTGCAAGGTGCGCATTAGCAAGCAGAGCTGTTGGTGGCGATTGGCTCAGCAAGGCATTGTATGCTGCCACTGCACTATTTGTGGCCAAAAGCTCGGAGTTGGCCGGAATATGGTGTGCGTGTTCCGGTACTCGTTCCTGCTGCTGTTGCTGTTGCTGATGTGGAGAAGCTTGCTGCTGCTGCTGCTGTTCTTGATCTTGGTGATGTTGCTGTTGTTGTTGTTGCAGTTGAAAGGATCCCTGAGTTTCCTGGTCAGCGCGTGTTTCTTGTTCAGGCGATACTACGTGACTTGAAGGGGCGTTTGTAGATGCAGCGCCAACATTTTGCAGCAGATTGGCCGCAGGCGTGCCTGGCGCTTCCGCCGTATCATCTACAATTTCCACAACAGCCGCCGGCGCATTTGCTGTTTCGACATTGGCGGAGAGCAGCGCAAAGTCCGGATCCTCGGCCTTGATTTCCTCAGCTTCATTTCCCTGATTTTGACTTTGAATCTGACTTTGACTTTGATTCTGATTCTGAATCTGAATCTGCGGTTCCGATTCTTGTACTGTGTGATCAGTAGCAGCCCGGTTAAGTTCATCAGCTATCATCTGAAGATGCTGTTTCTCCTGTGCTGCATCTAGCAAGGGCGACTCGCCCAAACCACTAACATCCATGTCTGCCACATTTAAATTAGCCGCTTCTTCATCAGCAGCCACCGGCACGTGACTCACGCCATCGTGATGCGTGCCGTTTTCGACTGCCGTTAATTCGTGGGCGCCGTCCATGGGCGTGCCTGCCTCATGCTGGTTCTGATTTTGTTGCTCTAATTGTTGTTGTTCTAAATCGTGTTGTGCAATTGCCCGTTGAATTGCCTGATCAAGTCCATCGTCCGTAGTAATAAGGTCGTTTTTGTGGACATCGCCTGCTTCACCCATAGCGGCGTTCTCGGGATTTTCGGGATTTTCACGTTCCATTTTTGTTCCTGTTATGATTTCTCTCTGATTTTGATGATAATGAAGAAAGAAAGAAAAGAAAAGACTAGAAAACAAGCCAACCTTGTGTTATTTTTAAAAGACCGGCAAAAAGCAAATCAATATGTTCCGTGACTACCGTAAATATTCGGAGCTGCTAAACTCTTCTTTGTTCTTGAAGATTTAATTAAGTCCAAAGGAAAACAAAAAAAAAAAAAAAAAATTCAATAAGATACTTCACGATGCACGTGCTAAATTTGAGATTGCAGTATTCCCTTGTTTGTCTTTTGAGGGCCTCGATGAGCTGTTGATGGTGTTAAACGCGGTAAGATTTAGTCACGTGTTTAAGCTTCCATCATTTAACTCTCTTGAGAGAGAATCGACAGAGTCGTGCGACCTACAATTCTGTACATTTATAGGTGAGGATTTTCCTCACCTGTGATAGATTTGAAAGGTCAGATAGAAGAATTAGGTTTTTACAATAAAAGGTTTTCCATACATAAAGCATAGAGTCAAAGGTTGCTGCCTTTTCCTGCACTTCCACAATTTTACTGGATTGATTCTAACAGATGGTGGGTTTTCGCGACCTGGGTGCTGTTTTTTTTTTTCTTTTTACCTTCTATTTTTTATTAACTTTTTTTTATTAACTTTTTCTTTTGAAAATGATTCTAAAAATTCTTCGATAAATCCTTATTAACCAGTCCGTTTTTGAATGCTTATTTCATCTCTCTGTACGCAATCTCGTAAAGACCTCCTGCTTTTTCCAGGAATCTGTTGATGGAAATACAAGTAATTGCTGGTCTTTTACGATGGGTTCCTCAGAAGTAAATTGTTTGAGGAGAATTCGGGAAGGACTGATGTTTTAAAAATTCACTATCCGAGCTTTTCCAGAGCTTCCATTGGAATTTCAGAAAGATATTGAAATTCCAGTAATTAGCAGAAGGAGAAACGTTTTGAGTGCACAAGTCAATTTCAGATTAAATATCATGGTTTGGTCACGTGATGCATCCCTCCACCCTTAAAATACCATACTATAATGAACAATTAAGTCAAGTTCTGAAACCACGGGTTTCACGCCCTTGTTGATATGATAATATGAAACTTACCACTTCCTAGCTGATTCTTATCTGCAGCTAGAATTGTGTTCCATTTTCGATTTCAATGCTATTAAGTATTCCTTCTCATTTCCTGGAGATGTTGAAAATTGTTTTCAGGTGATAAAAGCTGATATAAAAGTGAAAGTTGAAATGACCAACTATTATAAATTCCCAAAATTATTAATCACAAGAGAAGGTAGTTATGAATTCATTCCCAATATTCTCTTCTAGAAGATTCCAACCAAAGGCCATAAAATCTTCCTTCTCTTCCTCTCATTAACCTTGCTCCTTTATCGCTTGGCATGATTCCGGATAGATGCTCTGGATACCAAACCTTAATCTTAAGTTTTCGAGTATTTTATACGTCATCTTGCCATTTTTCACAAATACACGCGTAGATGAAGAATAATTCGACCCTTGTTTGAACTTCTCGATCAAGAAATAAAGCGTACAGTAGATTGCTAGAAGTTCATCTTCAAACGCTTGATTGTAATGAATTTGAGAACCACCCTCAACATTTTTCAATACAGAGGCTCTTACACTAAGCTCAATCATCTGGGATACAAGATCGTGGCCAAAACTTGCGTTCATTGAAAACCGCTTCAATTTTTCGGTTGCTTCTGCCATGAAGCGAAATAAACTTTTGACAAATCCCAACTTTCGCCTAAGGCTTTCATTAAATAACATCTCCGAATCAATATAAAACTCAGTATCCGCAATAAGTTTGAGAAGATTCCTCAGACTTGCTTCAAAACCTCGAAACTCAAACTTTCCGTCCACTATAAAGTCTTTCAAATCAAGAAGAAGAAACTCCAAGCGGTTTGATATTCTTTTCCTTGCACTCATTGTTGCTAGTCTTTGTTCTTCGATGGAATTATAAGGTGCTTCGTGTGCAACAATGTTTTGAGATATTTTGCCCACCGCTTCCTCTGGCCATTTGGGTTCAAGATTAGAACTGGATTTTGTTTGGAGTGTCTTGACTGAAATTGCCCCCGCAAGCCATATTGAAAATACCCAAGCAACTGGTTTGAAAGTCTTCATTTTAAAAAATACATGTAGAAATATGAACTTTGATATCGGAAAAGTAAGGGCCCTTTATAATGTTTGAGGACTTGAAACACGGAATATTTTAGCCTTTACGGAACACCATAGCCTACTTGACTTAGGAGATTTTTTTTTCCACATTTTTGGAATTTGGGGGTAGATGAAATTGGTCAGTTTTCTTTAAGCCTTCGGGTTTTGATTAAAAGCCAATTCTTCATGCTTTTTCCAAAAGCTTATACCCATTAAGCATTAATTGAATGAGCATACTGAAATTTGTAACACCCTCCTAGTTGTAGTTAGATTTTCTCTTACTTCACCGGACTAAAAAGAACAACAAATATTTCGTAATTGAGAATTCAAGCCTCGACTTTATTTATTTCATTGTTTTCCATATATAAATATTTTCCGCTCTCTTTTGATCACGGACCACCTTTGTTTTCGAAAGAATATCACGCTTTTTGATCGAGCTTAATAAATTAAATCAAAGGATAAGAGTTATTTTCAGTTTTGATTTCTTTCCCGCTCAATATTTCAAGGCTTTTCTTTGCCCGCTCTGTGTGATCTGTAAAAGTTCGTTGCAAACCGACAATCATTTTTTCTTTGGGTTCTTCATTTTTTACCAAACTATTTAGCCCCGACCAGAAAGTTGAAATCATCTTTCCACCCTCAGGATCAGGATCTTTCTTATAATCAACTAAAGCCTGAACACCAAGATTAATTAATATTGTTTCGCTTACCAACCCTGGTCCTGGTTAGGCGCATCCCTTTAAGCTAATGATAGTTTCCGTGGCATGTTTCCAAATCTTGATGAAGTGTTTGGCAGCTCCTTAGATTTTTTCAACATCAAAAGCACCTGAATCCAACTCCTCGAGTCTGGCTTCAAAATTTAAAAGGTTTGGCTCATAGCTTGAGATAGAATCCTCAAAGGTAGCTACAACAAAACCACCAAGCACTCAAGATCTCAACTCTTCTTAATAATTCTCCAAAACTTTCCTCAAGTTTCTCTGATGGCCAAAAGCTTTAGTTTTTCTTCCAAGCTTTAAGAACTGCACACGTGGGTCTTGAAATTTTCTGTTTATCATCTTGTTGGGGAGCTTCATTGCAGTTAAAATTGTTTCTAGGTTTAGTCATCCAATGAAGTGGAAGACACAACAGAAGATAGAACCACAGTTGCAGTCAAAATAAACAAGATTCTCATTTTGAAATCTTCAAATTGAAGATTTGTAGAACATTTATTTCCGGACTTTGAAGAGTTTACTTCTAAAAGATAAGGCTTTGGCCTGAAAACTTTTTGATTAGGAACTATTGTGAGAATTCGCTTGCCATTGTTCTTGCTCTTGAAAGGCTAACACGCGAACAATATCATTGGATGATTGGTTAAAGTCCTCTTGACAGTCTATAATCCTACTGAATTCAATATCAAATGTTTCTTTTTCGCTAACTGATGTTTTCGCTCAACATGGAGACTCTTTTAGCACGAAAACAATTGATGGAACTGGTGAACTTTGGGTTCAGACGGAAGATAGCCGAGATTAAGGAGAAAGTCATTTTCTTCTCTTTTCTTGAAAGGTGCCGTTAGTTAACTTACGCAATTTGATCTTCCTTTGTTTTCTCATACCATGACTACACATCTTGGATCATAATCCCAAAACCTATTTGAAAGAATTTGTTGTGCAATTAAGAATGAAAGAACTATTTTTTGTCGTTTATTACTTCTGTAATCATCAATGCACCCCATTGTTGGAACAAAAATGTTATTTAATGGGGTGTAGTTTAGACGGTAATAACTTGCATTGATAGAAATGTCAAAGATTTGGAGCCATAACTAGGCAAGTGAGAGTATCACGATATGTTTTTGAAATTGGGGCAATTTGCACAGATTACGGTTAAACCTTGTATTTTAAAGATTGAAAGACATTTCAGAGCCTGCAAAAGGACATGAGTCTTGGAAAAAAATTATCAAAGTGTGATAATTGCCTACTTCTTTATAGAAATAGCGTATTCTTTGATCCCACTATACTTCACCAATTGAAGTGACTACAGACTGTTCATTACTTTGTTTATAATTAGCAGTGTTGCTATAAACTTCAGCAAACCTTTTTCATAAATGATAACTCTTTAACCTTCTCGATAGCTCAAATTTCAGTAAAAGCTATTTCACTGCCAGAATATCCTCCATTTGAAGTTTAATGGAATTCTGGTCTTCAACTTTCAGGTCTTTCTGGCAAAGACGATAATGGACTTATTTGGAAAAGACCAGCTTAAAAATTAGTCAAACCCTTTCTGTCAACGTAAGCCGTATTCTCAAAATAGCTGGTGTTCAAAGAGTTGAGAAGGAAATTGGCTTTTCTAGTCTCCGTGTCAAAGATCACACCAATTCCCAAAGGAACGTTTTCTAAGAGCGAAAACATCTTTTGCCAGCTCTCAAGAATCCGAGAACAACTCCTCAACGACTCGAAATATCCCGGCATTGACACATCTGGAGAGCCCCGAGCGTCAAAAAAGAGCAAGAGCCCTATATTGAACTGAATAATCAGTCGCACCAATCGCTGTTCAGTACCTCTGACTTGATAGTACTTGAGATAGACCGAGGCTTCTTTCATTATTCGAAATACAGCTCTTACATAATTGAGTCTTTCCATGATCTCCATGGTTCTTTCATTATCATTACCGATCAATACACCTAATTCGGTGAGATTTTTAGAAATGCTTTCGGCTCGCCGATCAAATGAGACGTCATAGAAGACTATCTCGTAGATAAATGATCTCAAGAGCCTGTAAAGCAAGTCCAATTCATATATTGCGTCCTGGTTTGATAGTTTTGAAACACCAGAAATTGTTTGTGATGATAAAATTTGCTCCTGTCCATCTCTTTTGATAGTATATCTGTCTGGAAAAAGAACTCTAGTACCACTGGAGCCAGTTTCGTGGATCCCGATATTACTGCTAATTGTGAAAGATTCGATTAAAGCTATAGCACACGGAAATAAAAGCATTCCTCTCATTTTCTCTAGTCTCTAGTGCAGGCATTCAAAAGAAGAAGAAGAAAAAGCTCTAAAGTCAAACCCGGCGTTAAGATCCCATTTTTCAATCAAGCCTGGTAGGAAATGAAAGGGAAATTTATATGTTATGATGAGCCAGCTTAGATTTTGAGTTCTTAAATTGTTTATAATTCGAGGCTATTGTCGAGCAGTGAAAATTCAGGAAGGATTGAGTCAACTTATGCTCACTTTCAGATGCTTTTTTTCACTTGCGTGGCTAAGGATTTTGCCGACATTTACTGGTCTCTTTTGCGAAGGGAGTTTTAGATGGCTTTTTTGAATGCTAGACTTGACAAGAAATATCTATACTAATCACTGATATCGGATTATCATCACTCCTTTTCTTGACTAGGGGTGAACTTTTGAGATAGATTATTTCCAATTGACATTAGGCTGAAAATCTTCGTTGAATGTCAACTGGTTTAGTTTTCTTCTTTGATTTCATTATTCTTTCACAAAGTCCAAATAGAGACCTTCCAATAAGCCTCACAAGAATGAAATGATGGCTTCATGGTTCTGAAAACCGTTTCTTTCAATTCTTATATTGAAATTTGTTTTGAAATTTACCATTTACTATTATTTAGGAAATTTAAAATTCTAAAACATTCTCACATCGCCACACTGGGATTAAGCAATCGAGTGTAAAGGATGGATGTTTTGGTTTCAAACGAGCTTTATTTGAAAGATTAAGAACAATAGTCAAAGGAATTTCTGAAACTAGTCAAAGGAATAAAGGGGATCCGTAATAATAGGAATTTTTAGAGGTCCTCTTCACCGTGAAAAAATTACTTACTTCTTCAAATTCCAGAAACATATTTTCATGCAAACAAGGTGAATACCAAAAGCACAATTTTTGTCTTGCTAATGCGAGATCTCAGTCTGAAAATTAAAAGATTCTCTATCTCAATCATAAAAGGCTTTAAAACAAATAACATGTCTGAATTAGTTGTCAATTATTATATCCATGACTTTATTAGATCTTCCAGAATAGTTATTCATTTAAGCCACCATAACACATAAATTTCAATACAATTAATAGTTGTACGGAATGCTACTTTAGGAGGTCCCTTAAAAAAATCATCCCACTAAACCAATATTCTGATTTTCCTAAGAATTAATTTCATGCCTCTTATTTTGTCCGCTTAAAAGCATGATCTGATTTTGGGCTAGGGTAAACTCGTCACGGAACATTACCCAAACGCTTATAGGTGAGCCACTTAGCTGCAAAAATGTCAGGGCCCAGTGAGTCAAAGTTTCTTGTAGATTGGAAACAATATAATCAAAGTTTTGTACCTCTAAATCGGGATCTCCTTGCGAATCACGCAATGTCATAAGCCGAAGATTAAACTGAATCAATCTATGTACCAAACTTTGTCCCATTTCCCCAGAGAGACGATAAAATTCTAAAGAATGGACCGCATCTTCCAACTTGAGGAAAAAGAATTTGGCATAGCTCATTCTTTCTAAGAAATTCAACAGGCAAGGATCAATATTGTTGGCAAAGTTTTCCATTTGCCAAAGCTCATGTCGTAATTGATCAGATGCTAATTTAAACTTCAGAATATCAAGGGTCTTATTCCTCACGTAATATTTCAATTTCCGGATAAAAACATCCACCATATCCAGAAAAATATCGAAAACACGTTCACATGCTTCCTCGTTATTCCCATAAATGTATCTTCCACGAGTTATCACGGAGCTATTACCTGGAGTGCTCGAATTTAGTAAGCTTGATTCCTCCGGTGAATTTATCTCTATATTTGTTGCTACCACCTTCATGCATAAGATCGTTGTTGCTAAAGAAAATCTGACTCTCATCTTGAGTATTTGATGGTAAAAAAAGATTGAAGACCTTCGATTCCTCTGAAGCTTTCTCGGGACGAGCATTTAACTGCATAAATATAATCTGTGGAAGGAAATCAATTCTTCCGTCATATTGTGTAATTTCTTCAGTATACTTCCATGCCAAGAAACTTTCCACCTCAAAAAAGGGAGGTAAAGAATTCCGATATTTTCCTTAAAGGCTGTTTGCTAAATTTCACAAGAACAAATCTTTTTGACATCTACTTGGAAGCAGAATTCTCTGGAAATTTTATTTAGAAACAAGGGACCAGTAACATCATGAATTATTGGACAAAGAGTTTGCTTCAAATCAAAGATTCACAATTGGAAACTGTTTTCTCCTAAGCATTTGGATCAGAAGTATAATCTGTTGAGTTTCTTAGCTGGCTCAAAAGTATGTGCTTGTTTCTGGAGAGAAAACTAAAATAAATAAAAAAGACAATCGTCAATCAAATACTTTGGTATTATTGAACTTTACTTCTAAGCCTCACAGCAGATTCAGAAAATAAAAGACTTCAAGGTTTGGCTGCTATTTTCACCTAAGGTACAACTCATAATTATTTCATTAATGCACCTTAGTCGAAGTATGCCAGCAAGATTTCATTTTCACAAGGAGAGGTCGGACTAAAGCTATTAGCCGGAAGAAGGTGTTATTCCAAAAGTTCAATATTTTTTTAAAAAATCTTTTTTTTTTTTTTTTTTGCTTCTCGAGTTTAACTGAAAGCACAGCCATCCAATTAATGAATCTCCTTTATATAGCATAAACCTACAACGCTGGCAAATCAACTGAATCCTAAACATTGACTTCAGGACTTACAAAAGGAAATTAACGATATTAGCAATAATAATATAGTACCATTGTCTTCTATTTTTTTTTTGAACTTTTGAGCAGCCTAGAGTTCAGTCGTAATTACTGTAGATGCTGACTCTCAATCTCGGTTCTTCTTCGCAAACATGGCGACATTTCCTGCACACGTGAAAATCAGGTGACTTGCTGTCATGTGCTAATCATTTACTGACATTCCTGTCAATCGAGATTTTTTTTTTTTCCCAGAAACGGCTCCCTGTGTACATGTGAGGTCTGATTGGAGTCGGTTTCTGAAAAAAATAGGTTCAGTTCATATTTCTACAAACTACGCAACAGCCCAAGGCTATGAGTACAGACGATGATCTCAAGGAGTTTCCAATCATAAATCATCTTTATATGGCAGAAACCATTCATCCAGTAATCTACGAACTAGCAGAAAACTTCCAAGAAACCGCACAGCTTGCAGAAATTGATAGTGCCCAGCTTGAAAATGACGCCGTTTTGAGAGCCCAATACGAGTGGATCCAGTTGATGGTAGATTACTATCGTAGAGTTCCTCATGGATTTCTTAATAAAGTAGATTTCATCCACCAGTTTTTCTCCCATCAAGAAATCAGAAAGTTTGTTCGTGTTAATACCGCAGAAAAACACGGGGCAATCATCTTGCATTCTGTTTTAAAAGATGTGCCAGTTACAAAATCTCATGAAGCTAAAGAAGTTTCAGGGGCAATCCAGCTATTTTTAGATAAAATGTGTTTGGGACATATTGCCGCTATAAATTCAGAGACCAATAGACAAGAACTCGACCGTCTAGAAGCAAAAGCTGGCAAAGCGTGTAATGCACGGGAATGGTACAGTTTCAACACAAAAGAAGTGGTCTTTTTACGGTCTATGATTGCTGCATTCACAAACTTGCAAACAATCACCAGTAGGCTTCTAGAGTTCAAGTCCGATACCGGATTTTATGAGCTTTCCAAGAAATCGGATGAGTTTGATAATAAGCAAGTTTGGCTAGATAGCCCTTTTCTTGATCGCTTAATGACTGAAGATCCAGATTCTTGTGATGCGGAAAAATGTCTCCAGCGTAATTTCAACAAAAATAATGCAATTCCATTTGAAGCTGGCTCTATTGAGTTAACAGTGTTGAACTCCGGCTACGAATGGAAAGGATTTCTATTTTCATTCGACGAGAAACATAAGGATAACTACGAAGAACTCCTCCGCAAGCGTCGTCGGTCCAGCTACAACAAATACTTTATTTTGAGTGAGCCCGAAGAAAGCACATTCCGTGAATTGCAAGTTTTTGGTCTAATGCGGGTCCTGCTGCTGACTTATCCAGATTGTCGTGATGACGAAAGTGGTGTGAGCTTATACCTTTCGGTATATATTGATTTCTGTAATGATTGTGGAAAAATTCACGATGGACAAACTTGGTGCTGTGAGAATGGATGTGTTGATTTCCCTTCATACTTTAATTGATAGAATTCGAAGCTTTTTGGTAGAAGGATCTGGGCTCAAGTGTTTTGAAATTTCAATATTTGAACATGTTTTGAGATTGGCTCCGAGGAAATAAAATTGTTTAATAGAAATTGAATGTGGACGATTTGAAAGACTTTAAACTGTTGGCAGTATATGAAAGACTCAAACTCTTACAGCTACTTTGACCAAAGAAAGAACAAGAATTAATAGAGATCGTTTTAACGAAAGCTTTGAGAAGGAACGAATCATAAAATTCTACAAGATCGTGGAGACAAGGCGATGAAGCTCTCGAGAAGAAGTAGCGTATATCAAATTTGACACAGATTAGAGGTAAGTCCTTGAATGATTTAGGGGCTAGTATTACGATTGGAAGTGTACGGATTAAAGAGGGTCCACAGTTGATGCATCAACACAACGATATTTTGAACTTAACGATGACCCCCACACCACATCGATAAGCGCAATTCACACGTGATGATCGATCGCCGCGCGCGCGCCAGTGTTTCCTAAAATCGTTGCACGCACCCGCTAACAAACCGCCACACCCGTCCCGTCCCGCTAGCGAGGCGGCATACCGCATTAGGAAGTACCCGCCAACGCGCCGCGTGCACAAATGCTAGCGGGTTCTGGCCGTTAGTTTCCCCCAACGCCAATTTGTATTCAGTATAAATAGGCATGGGCATATTCGCCTTGTCGAGCGTAATTGTAATTTTTTCTTCATTAGCATATTTTCTTTACCCCACAGAAATGTCGATTTGTGAAGAATATTTCCCCGAAGAGCCCTCGGCTCCACAATTGGTCACCGCATTCCCAGGCCCTAAATCCACTGCTGCCGTACAAACGTTGGGTGAAAAAACCGATGCAAGACCAGTCTATTTTGTAGCTGACTATGCCAAATCCGTGGGTAACTATATTGTGGATGTGGACGGAAACGCATATTTGGACGTTTATGCGCAAATCGCGTCGATCCCATTGGGATACAATAACCCGGCGCTTATTGAAAGCGCCAAATCCGAAAAAATGGTGCGTGCGATTGTGAATAGGCCTGCTTTGGGCAATTTCCCTGGTCTGGACACCGAGGAAATCATTGAGGAATTGTTGAAGGTGGCCCCCGAAGGTCAAGATAAAGTGTGGTCGGGTTTATCTGGAGCAGACGCTAATGAATTGGCTTTCAAGGCTGCGTTCATGTGGTATCAAAGCAAGAGACGTGGATTTGCCACGGCATTTTCGTCGCACGAAAACGAGTCGGTGATGAAAAACCAGGCCCCCGGATCGCCCGACCTTGCGATTTTATCGTTCCAACGTGCGTTCCACGGCAGATTATTTGCCCTGGCTTCGACCACGTGCCTGAAACCCATCCACAAGTTGGATTTGCCTTCATTTAACTGGCCAAAAGCCGAGTTTCCCTCGTACAAATACCCCTTGAGTGCAAACGCTGAGGCCAATGCAGAGGAAGATTCGCGTTGCTTGGCGATTGTCGAGACCTTGTTGAAATCATGGAACGTGCCAATTGCGGCTGTTTTGGTGGAGCCAATTCAATCCGAAGGTGGTGACAACCACGCATCAGCTTCGTTTTTCCAAGGTTTGCGTGATCTCACCTTGAAATACGGCTCTCTTTTGATCGTTGACGAGGTTCAAACCGGTGTAGGTGCCACCGGTAAAATGTGGGCCCACGAGCACTTTGACTTGCAGCCAAAGCCCGACATGGTGACGTTCTCGAAGAAATTCCAGTCGGCCGGCTACTATTTCCACGATGCCGAGTTGATTCCCAACCAGCCTTACCGTCAATTCAACACTTGGTGTGGTGACCCAGCCAGAATGATTTTGGCCGGTGCCATTGGCCACGAGGTGCTTAAGCACGACTTGTCCAAATTGGCCGCTCGCGTGGGTGACTACTTGTACGGTAAATTGGCCAAGTTGGCCGAGAAATACCCGGACTTCCTTGCCGATTTGCGTGGCCAGAACCGTGCCACGTTTATTGCCTGGTCGTTCAAAGAGCCACTGCTCAGAAACAAGTTTTTGTCCGACATGAAGAGTGTGGGCATCAATATTGGTGGCTGTGCCGATGACTCGGTCAGATTGAGACCTACATTGGTGTTTGAGGAAAAGCACGCCGACATTTTGGTGGCTGGAATCGAGAAGGTGTTGTCAGGCTACTAGGAAAGGGTAAATAGAACTTAATGAAAAAAATAATGGTTGTTTTTGTTTTCTTTTTTGGAAATTGGGTTCCAGTGTACCGCCGTGTTTTCTAATTGAAGTCGGTCTTCTTTCATTTATAGGAGGGAAAGGATTTTAATGGTTGAATAGAATTTTGAAGAAATGGTAAAAACAGGTTCCTTTGTTATTGGTACAAAAGCTTTTGATTAACCCTCTGAACGACTGTAACTTTAATGGCAGGAATTTTTATTTTCCCCACGGGTTAGGTTACATCGAACTTCAATGTTTTCGTAAGAGTCACTCAAGATTAAATTGAAATGAATTCCCAATCTGTGATCTTTGGAATCCTTCGTAGATAATTTTTTGGAAGGTCTGGAGTTTCAGTACTTCATCAAAAACTGGATTTGAAGTCCAAAGCGAGCTTTTTGAACAAATCATAGGTTTGAGTGGCTTACTTACAGTGACATATTAAAAGTACATTGATGGCTTCGTTAGAAGGATGACTCAAATATCGGTAAGCTATACTTAAAATTGTGGATCCATCAGGTAGGTTTCTGATACTTGACAGATATTGCATGTAACAGTGAAAATGCATACCATGTCCACGTGTCATGAAACCAATTTGTTGTACACGAGTTTTTGATCTGAAAATCCAGGCCCAATAATATTATCTTGCCTTATCCTATCCATGTAAGCGCTCCATAATTCACTATAGTTTTCGGGGATATGACTTGAATTGCTGGTATCCCTTAAATTTGTTCTACCGAAAAAGCTTTGAGAAACCAATATTCGTCGTCGAATGGTACTTCTCTAAATTCGGCTGACTTTGAGACATAAGTGATGATTCCAAATGGACCAGCACTTTCTGTAGTGTCTTGGCAGAGAATACAATGAGGCTCGGGGAATTTCCACCCTTCCCCCTCTTCTTCTTCCTCCCCCATTTCAATATCACTACAGTCGTTGGCCACGTTGTTGATTTTTGAGAACAGTGACTGTTGCTTCTTAAATTTTGCAATAAGTTTAGCTTGTCTTCCCTTTGCTATCCTCTTTTTCCGTTCTTCCTTGTTTTCGCTAGTTGAATGATCCAGACCAAGTTCGAGCTGGTCTTCTTAAAAACCCTCTATATTAATTTTTAACGCCTCAATCAAGTTTTCATGCTTCCTACCAAAGCATTTAAATATTGCTCTAACCTTGGCATGATGTGCTTTAAAGTCTTCCACGACTAAAATGTGGTACAACGATGACGCCAATGACATTTGTGAAGGTAAAGAAGTCTCGAAGCATTTGTCGAAGAAGAACCCATACTGATCAATGTCAATTAAGTCTTCCATTGCACATACGTGAATAAGATGTAATACTGAGAATATCCAAAGTATACTTGAATCAAGCAAGTCTCCTATACTGAGGGTTCGCAAACAATTACAACACTAACTAGCTACGGGTTCATTTTTTTCCTCTTTTCTTTCTTTCTTTCCTTTCTTTCCTTTCATTGATTTACATGAATCACTAAACATAAGTTAATGGTCCTGGACCCTGGTGCACTGACTTTGGCCCCATACATAGTTAAGATCTTAGGGCCGCGACATTTTAAAGGCCCGACGCGTGTTCCGGAAGCGGTAATTGAAGAATAATTTATCAAAAGATAGAAACAAACAAACACAAAACAAATAAACTAGAAATTTTATAATCTTACAGCCCGGATTTCCTAGCCCTGAAAAACTCAAAAGTCATAATTTTTTTCATTCATCTCTATAAAATTACACTCTACTCTACTTAGTCTTTCAAATCCATAAGAAATATCTTTACTGTGTGGCTGGTCACGTGCCCCACGATAAGCTTACACTTTGGCCCGACCCCACGATCAAACACGGCTTTCATAGCGCGACTCGACCCGCGATTTGACCTCGATGATTTTTTTTTTTTTTTTTGTTTTTTTTCGGTCTGGTATCCAATTTTAGGAGCACAGGAGGATTGTGAAGTTTGTTTCTGGTAAAGACAGGAAAGAAATTTGCTTGTTGTTTTTTTATTTTATATATATATTTCGTGTTTGGTTTATTCATTGCATTACTTTTTCGTTGTTCTTTCATTTTGCTCCGCCGGTTTATCTTTTGGACACTAGCACTCGCTTATTTTGGATCTAAGGCTGTGGAGAGATCTTGTCAAATCAAACAAATCAAATCAAATCAAAATAAATCAGTTGAGGTTTAATCAAAATCAATTTCGGGATTTTGCTGAGTAAAAATTTTGGCAGTGTTTTTACTTCTTTTTAGAATATCGTTACATTCATATAACTTCACATATTCACATATTCACATTTAAAGATAGAAAAAAGAAAGAAAGAACGAAAGAAAAAAAAACATGACGGCAGAACCAGCACAGCTTTCCTCTCTCAGTCAGCTCAAACATTACATAAAAAACGAGTCCAATGCTTCTCTTATAGCTGGAGGCGTTGCAGGCGCCGTGTCTCGTACACTCGTATCGCCATTTGAACGGGCGAAAATCTTACTCCAGCTCCAGGGCCCTGAGGCCCAAAAAGCTTATCGTGGCATGTTCCCTACCATCTGGAAAATGTACAAAGATGAAGGCTGGCGGGGCTGGTTCAGGGGTAACACATTAAATTGCATAAGAATTGTTCCATATAGCGCCGTACAATTTGCGGTGTTTGAGAAATGCAAACAACTTTTACTAGAACTAAAGCCCGAGTCCAGACGCCAGCTTTCAGATGCCGACCGGCTTTTGGCGGGGTCTATTGGTGGCATTGCCTCAGTATTGGCCACCTATCCGTTGGATTTGGTCCGTGCACGCATCACCATCCAAACCGCCTCCTTAAAACGTCTAAATAAAGGTAAAAAAATCCAGGCCCCCGGGGTGTGGGCCACCTTGCGGGATGTGTACAAAAACGAGGGCGGGGTTTTTGCTTTATACCGAGGAATCGTACCCACGACATTAGGTGTGGCGCCCTACGTGGCACTCAACTTTGCCCTGTATGAAAATCTCCGGGAGATGATGAAAGAGTCCAGCTATGATTTCAGCAGCCCGTTATGGAAATTGGGCGCAGGGGCCATCAGTAGTTTTATGAGTGGAGTGCTTATTTACCCGCTCGACTTGCTCCGAAAGCGGTACCAGGTTGCCAATATGGCAGGAGGCGAACTTGGGTTTCAGTACCGCCTGGTGACACATGCCTTGGTGACGAT
>JAJMCO010000129.1:0-34628 GCA_030573015.1 Metschnikowia peoriensis | reverse complement strand
CCTTCGTAAACACTCTTTGTTCACCCTGGTACAGGATTGTTAAGTTCATCAAAGCAGCAATGATAATAACAAAGTATGCTTGCAGAGACATGTTTGTCAATTGCATAAAGTCACCCCACCACGAATCCTGCTCAATCTTGAAAAGAAGAGTGGACAATCCGACAGCAAAAACCAAATTAATCAAAAATGGAACATTTTTGTGAATAGGCTCACGGTAAGGTGGGCCGGTACTAAGTACCACTGCATTCAAAATATATTGCATGTTTGTGAAAAGAAATAAGATAGTGTTGTCAGAAGATTTGACATCGTCATCGCTGTCTGATGGAACAGGTTTAAGATACCATGGTTGATTTTGAACATACAACCAAATGCCAATTTGGAACATTGCAATGACAAATATGTGACACAAAAGAGGGATCAAAACCTTTGGACTCACCAAGTTTGCGGTTGGGCGTTTCACCACCAATTTCTCGTATGGTTTGGACCAAGACATGAATATCGCAAGCGGCAAGATGAGGAAAAGATCAATATACAAAAACTGGAAGTCACCCAAATTTGTGCCAGTTTTGTACAATAGACTGACAGTCATGAATTGGATTGCTGAGTACAATGACATGTACTTGAAACAAGAGAAACTAGTCACCAATGAGGATCTACCCTCTCGAATCACATCCAAAATGCAAGAGATTTCAAATATTCTCAGAGTAAAAGGTGCGGCTACAGACGCTTCCGCTTCACTCAAAGAGATTCCAACATCCGCGGCCTTTAAAGCACCACAGTCATTAGCTCCATCTCCACAAAAGCCCACTGTGTAATCAAGCTTTTGAAGCTGCTCCACTAATTCATGCTTTTCATCTGGGGACATTCTTGCAAAAATATTACATTTCATCAAAATTGCCTCTTTCAATTCCGTATTTTGTAATTCCACCAATACATACCGAAAGATGTCACCGGTAATGGCAAGGATGTACTCATGAACGTCGTCTCTGATGTCACGAGTCACTCTTTGAAGCGTGGTGGGATCTAATTTGTTTTGAGAGTTGTGCATATCTTCCCAAATAAGACCCGTCCCACCGGAGCTTGCAAACTCTTCCTCGTCTGCGAACCTTGGAATGTATACTTGGGTGACCAGAGGGTCAATCAATTCACACTCTCTTCCAACACTAACAGCGGTGAGAACATTGTCACCTGTGCACATGATACTTCTGATTTCTGCTTCGCGAAGTTGTCTCAAAGTTCCCTTTGTAGATGCCTTGAGCTTATTCTCAAAAATTATGAAGCCCGCGAAGCTCAAATTTTGTTCGATGTCTTCTCTTTCAATATTCTTGAACTCGCTTTGATCACGCAAATTCTTGCTTGCGCATGCAATCACTCTATAACCACCATGGGTATACTTGTAGAGCAAATCCTCATAATCCGAAGGGATTGTGGTAGGGTCACAGATGTCAAGCATGACTTCTGGCGCACCCTTTGTGAAAACGACGTTTCTACCGTCTTTTTCAACAACAACAGACATTCTACGCAATGCAGCAACAAACTCAAACTCTTTCAAAATCTTGTACCCGAAAGTCTCTTTACCGACACTGTCGTACACGAGAGGGATTGATAAGCCACCGAACTCCTCCGTGAAATTCCAGCCAGTAAATTCAAACATTTTCACGTCTAATGGATCGCCAAGAAGGCCATCATCGATCAATCTTAACGAGTGACAGGAAGCCATGCATCCGAGAAGAAGATTCTTGCTTTGAACATTGTTGTCTGACCCGCCAATGACCGCTTCAGGTTGGGAAAGTCCATCAATGGACAGTACAAGCAGCTCAAACACAATTTCCTTTCTACCATCAGCATTCTTGGTAGGGTGTACACCCAAGACATCCAATCCATCTTCAGTCAATGTACCAGTTTTATCAAAACAAGCGACATCCAATTTTCCGCCAATGTTGACCCTCGTGGGTGCTATACAGAAAATCAGTTTGCTTTTAAGTCTGGTTATGGCAAAAGAAGTACCAATGGTTAGAGTAGCAGGCAATGCAGGCGGAACCACAATGGTAATAATGTCCAATGCCCTCAACACCATGATACGCTTCGCAAGGCCCAATTGAATAAAGTTGTACGTCGAGTAGATGAAACCGATGAAAGCCACGAGGGTCATAAATCCGATATACTTGAAAGAATCTTCATAAAACTTAAAGCCCGTGGGTTTGGGGAAAAGCATAGATCTGACTAACGAGCCCTTAGTTGTGTTGAACCCGGTTTTCACCACCATGGCAAGCACAGGCTCATCATTAGAAGTCTTCATCTTGAGAAGTCTGGTTCCATTATACAAAAAGGACTTCGCCAACACTGAATTGGTGAAGTTTTCAGAGAGAAACTGAACGGTTTCGTTTGTAGCCGGCGTTTTTGACACCGGAACACTTTCTCCCGTCAACATAGACTCATTGACCACACACTCACCATTAATCAAGAGTGCGTCACATGGGATGATAGATAAGGAAGGATCGACCTCAAACACATCACCAGGGACCAAGTCGTTGGAGTCAGCCTGGGTCCAAAAACCGTGTCTCCAAACACGAATGTCGCAGTTGAAGATACTCATTGCCTTAAGACGGGCAATGGTACTTTTCGTTTCGACGAGGGTATTTGCCACAGAAACAAGCGAGATGACAAAAATACAGGAGGCGTAGTAGTAGTAATTATCGGCAAGCCAAAGAAGCATCGAAAATACCTGGAAAATATAAAACGGATGCAAGACCTCATCGGCCAAAAGCTGCAACATAGATTTTTCGTGGATATTGATATTGTTGCGACCAAAGAGCTGTGCACGCAGTTCTTGAAGACTCTGAGATGTACCCTCACGAAGATTTTTGGCGTTGAGCCAATGAAGGTCGTACCAGTTGGAGTTTGTTTTAAACAAGTCCTCGACCGGGTTATAGAAAAACTTGATGTAGCGGTATTCGAACGAATGAACATAGGGAACAACAGGGTTTGGATCGCGAGTACCTAAACCCTCAAGATCATCCTCCTCCAGTTTTGTAGGCACAGTAAGGAAGTTGGAGAGACGCTCGCCATACCGAAAGCGAGTGATGTCGGCAATCACCAACTCACCGTACTCGTTTTCAACAATGCACCAGTCAGCTTTACCTAAGGCACACGGAGTGCCCATCAAATTGATACGGTAACGTGGGATCCAGCGGAGAACCAAGTAACCCAAGCCAAAAGTGCACACGCATATTAAGTAGTAGAGTACACGCTTCCACGCACAATTCGAGTATCCGGCTATTCCAACGACAATATCTTCTTCGGCTAAGTAGTAGCGCTGATACGCAGTTGAAGGATTATAATCCTGAAGAAACGCAGATTCGTCGGCACTGAGGCGGCGTGACGTTGCACTTCCACTCTCACTCGACTTGCCGCTGGACGCTGAGCTGCGCCGGCGGTACCTTTCTTCGTAAAACGAACGGCTGTCGTTATCATCATCCAAATCGTTCTCACTACTGACATCCCGGTTTGAGCCCGTGCGTTTATGCGTATGCACTGATCGAGCCACACGTTCGGTGGTTGACTGCGTGGCAAGGGGGTCTATAAACGGGTTGGAAAGTGAACTGCGGGAGATTGAAGGACGCACAGAGTAATCACCATTCACCACACTCTCATTGTCGTTATACTTATCGACAGAGTAATCCCAGTTGGTGTTATAGTCGACCGGGGTCTCGCCAGGGTTTTCGTTTTCAAGCGTAGATCCTCCGGGCGCCGCTTCGATCTCGTCGGTTGTGAAAAAACGGAAGTTTCCCTGCGCGGATTCCGTCAGCATACCGGTTGCATTTGACCGCACAGAACGCAAGTCCAAATCGCCCCTTCCAGGTGTGCCATATACATTGCGATTAGCCGCCGCCGATAAAAGCGGGGAGCCTTCATTTGAAGCCTCTCCCTCCGGAGCCCGGGACGCAAAATGATGCGCATAGTGAAAGGAAGAAATGGATGACGGAATCACTTCAGAAGCAACACCAGAAAACATCTCCGATGTGTTATCATCCACAAGTGCAGCAGATTCAAAAGAGGTCACACTGTTTTGCCGTGACCGCCGCTGGAACAGACTCAGCCGGCGGCCGTTACGAAACAGGGGACGACTAGACATGGGCAAAAATAAGAAAACGTGTTGATGTTGTTATTTTGCGAGAAATCTAGGCAGCTTTATTAGTTGTTCTCCTTCTTTAGATTGCGAAGCAATTAGTGCTTTGACGAGATATATCGCTTTCGAGCGTATGAGCTTTGCAAGATTCTGTGAGTTGGTACAGGTCAATTGAAATAGCCCTTGAAATTTTCTTTTCTTGCTTGCTTTTGGCTCTATGGGCCTGGTAGTGGTGCACTAATGAGTGAGTAAAGCTGGAATAGATAAGCGTTTTTTTTTATATATTTTTTCGCAACTCAGGCGTGCATCTGAAAATTGGCAGCAACTTGCAAGAATTTCGTCGCGGGCTCTGGATTGGGCAATACGCGACGATTAAAATCACTCAATTTAAATAACTCATGCACCGAATTTCCCTCAAAGTAAATAGACTGTAGAGAGGCTTCGACTGGCTATGGGAAAGCATTACGTTCAGTGTTTCGAAGTTTCCCGTAAAAAATGTGAAGTGGCAGGTGGGTGGTCAATTGCCTACTGGCTGAGAAATAATCATGCGACTGTCTTCTTTTGTCAGGAGAATCCAAAGTTTTAGTATCAGTGATGCATCTCAGCGTTTTTTTAAAATAGCGATAGAACTTGTGATTTCTGGATTGGAGAATTTCGGAAAGCTTAAATTGGGCAGTCTCCTCCCGATGTTTCAAATGAAATGGCAGCAATTCGCGAGTGAGGGATTTTTCATATTCACCACGTTCCTCAAGAATTTGGCCAGGCCGCAATTACCAAACAATTTATGAAGCAGCGGAAATGTGTATAGATTTTCATTTATGAGTCAGTGACTGAAAATTCCTTTGCGTATAAGCTTCCTTAATTGTATTACTTGCCTTAGCATGGGCAAGACTAGAATTTTCAGTACTTCAGTTTATTGTTATATCAAATCACAAATCTAAGTTTATTTCAGGTACAAAATGTGTGTAAAAAGACATTGACCTCCTTAATATATAAATTGAAGCTGAAATTGACTTTTGACATATTCCCTGGAAAAATCGACTTTGACTTCTGAGTTGCAAGCTGTTACCAACTAATTTGGCACTTTCCAATATGGCCCACGCGCATTACAAGATGGCCCTCACACTGGGTAACATTAGACAAACATTCTTCTTGCCCAAAAAGGAAAAGTGAAACATACTTAAATCTTGAATTTGAACTTCATTGAATCGTATTATATGCCGTAAAAACTAACAGAAAAGTTTACGTGGTGAAATAACTGTTCTAATAAGCTATGTCAAAGTTTGACCTGCATACAATGATCAAGCTTCGGTAGTTTTCTGTTGTTTGATTATGGAGTGAAGAATCAACGATATCAAATATCGGCCCCCAAAAAACTACACAACTTACACAAAATGCCCTTGAAACTCAAACTCAAGGTCAATCCATCTAAAACACCGGCTATCAAGAAGGAAAAAGACGCTGAGAGGGTATCTGCAGAACCAAAACTACCGAAAATCAAAATCAAACATTCGGCCGCAAGCCATGATTCTGTGAGTAGTATTAGCAAGCCTAAAGCCCCGAAGGAGAAGTTAAAAAAGCTTAAAATCAGTTTGGGCAAGTCAAATCATGGTACCCCGACATCTTCTGGGGCAGCACCGGAAACAAATGGACCCGTGCAGCCGATTCTAAAAAAAGTGCCTAAGGTTCGGATAAAACCAACGCGAGTACCTGGAGAAGGTTATGATTCAGAGGCGCCAGATGTAGAGGACGACCCACTCATCGAGCAAGCGATAGCCGTTCGGTTTTTGAACGATGCCAACCTTGACTTTCTACATTCTGCTGCCGATACAGGTGATTTCTCTAATGTCAATATCAAATGGATTACGCGGGATAAGGCAGTGGTAAATGTTAACCTGACACTTTACTCGGCGCGGCTTATCGATTTGCCCACACTCACCGAGCTTTATAAAACCGTGGACAAGAAGAACATTTTCAAGACGATCGATGTCAGCCAGATCTTGCTTGTGTTACGCACAATTAACCCGAAAAATCTCAATATGGAAACAGACTTTGACGTCCCCGAAGAATACACATACACACACCCGTTATATACATTATCGGTGAACAAGGAGATCCGGGCATCAAAAACCGCGTATCGCCATGGTCTTTCGAACTCTTTTGACGATGTTTATCGTCGCTTTCGGCCGAAAAAAGTCAACCATCGTCTCATGGCAGATATCGAGCTGCGTGTGGATGAAATCGTCCGGAGAGATAACGAGGCTCAGGAGAGTCACTACGAATATGTAAATCCAAAGCTGCAACCACTGCATCTGCGTGTTGCTGATGGCAGTAGGCCTCAAGATATGCTTCAACGCACGCCGTCCATGGCTTCCCAGATTCTGCGGCCTGATCTGGTGCAAGAATCGGCGTCAGGGGTTGAGGATGACGAAGATGGTGAAGACGACCAGATGGCGCTTGATCTTGAAGCAGATCTTGACATCGCATTGGAACAGGAATTGGCCGATGCCTTGGACTCGACTTCAAATACTACAGCCGCCACCGTGCTCATGAAATCCGAATACGATAATGACGATATGGATGAAGGTGCGGTCACCGGCGCGAACGACGATGACGATGACGATGATGAAGATGAAGACGACGATGATGACGATGAGGAAGAAGATGAAGAAGTGAAGGAGGACATGTCGCGGGCCAAGAAGCTTGAAGAAGAGATTGCAGATTTGCAAAGTGCAGCAGAGAAACAGAAGGTGTTGTTAGCAACGGCCAGCTACAAGATGATGCGGATGAAGTTCCAGTCTGCTTACAATAACCTCAAGTCACAACTTGATCTGAAAAAACGTGAGTTGGTCAAACTTCGCGAGCAACAAACAAAGCAGCAGGCTGTTTCAGGGCATACTGAACAAGGCGTGCGGGAGGGAACTGCAGAGGATGACGAGGATGAAGACGATGTGGATGACGAGGATGAGGATGAAAATGCAGATGCAGATGCAGAGTATGAGCGTGGCGCACGTGAGTCAACAAATGAAGCAGACAGACAAGAAAGTTTTGCTTCAGGGAATGCTTTTACCGAAGACGATACTGAACAGCAGCAGCAACAGCAAAATGAGGACGCTGACGATGCTGAGATGAATGATGCCAATGATGAGGATAACTACGATGATTTCCAGGGCCTCTTCTAGTGTGTGGTGCACACTGAGGATGTTACTAAAATATACTGGCGGGATTTAGGGAATATAGATAATCTAAACATAAACAATATTAAACTGTGGAGATTTTGCTGTAAATAATGGGGCCCGTGACAGGCTTGCAATAGTTTCTTTGTAATTGGCAGATGCTTTATCACGTGACTTGGGAAAACGTGGGGTGGGGGCATCTATTTTAGATCGGGGCAAGTTAAAACCAACAACTTCCATTTCTCAGCTTCTTGATTTGATACAAAGAAAAATATCAGTCAGGCCTTCTCAATCCTCAACTCTAATTTTTTTTTTCACTATTCACCCATCTTATCGTCCCGCGGCAATTCCGAGCCATCCCATCTTATCGCAGAACCCGGGGATCTCCATCGACCAAGCAAGTGCGAACTGCGCATAGATGGAATGAGGAAAAAAAAAAATTGAGCCATAAAAAAGTTGACCAGAGTCAGACTTCAAGAGAAACTCGACCCTCTCCAAAAGTTTCGCAGCTTTGACCCCGAGCAAAGCCGCTGATTAAAAAAAGAAAATCCATAATTCACCTCCTGTTTTATTCCTGCTGTTTTGAAGGAGCTTACTAGTTATAGGACAGCCTCTCTCCCATAACCAACCAAACTCAGCTCTGTCCATTCAGATCATCCCAACAAAAAAAAAAAAAAAAACACATACAAAAACCGAAAAAATGCTGTCCAACTCGATTAAGCTTTTGGCATCAGATGTCCACAGAGGCCTCGCTGAGCTTGTGGCTGCACGCCTTGGTCTCAAGCTTACACCCAGCGAATTGAAGAGAGATTCTACTGGTGAAGTCACATTCAGCATTGGCGAGAGTGTCCGTGACGAGGACATCTTCATTATTTGCCAGATCGGCTCTGGTGTAGTGAACGACCGTGTCTTGGAGCTTTTGATCATGATCAATGCTTGTAAAACTGCAAGTGCCCGTAGAATCACCGTCATTTTGCCAAACTTCCCTTATGCCAGACAGGATAGAAAGGATAAAAGCCGTGCTCCCATCACTGCTAAGCTTATGGCTGATATGTTGACCACTGCCGGATGCGACCACGTGATCACCATGGACTTGCACGCTTCGCAAATCCAGGGATTTTTCGATGTGCCCGTGGATAACTTGTATGCTGAGCCCAGCGTGGTGCGTTACATTCGGGAAAAGGTGAGCTTCAAAGAAGCCATCATCATTTCTCCCGATGCTGGAGGTGCCAAGAGAGCCGCCGGGTTGGCTGACCGTCTAGATTTGAACTTCGCCTTGATTCATAAGGAGAGAGCCCGCGCAAACGAGGTCTCACGGATGGTTTTGGTGGGTGACGTCACCGATAAGATCTGTATTATTGTGGATGATATGGCCGATACTTGTGGTACCTTGGCCAAGGCTGCTGAGGTTTTGTTGGAAAACAATGCCAAGGAGGTGATTGCTATAGTCACACACGGTATTTTGTCCGGCAATGCCATTAAGAATATCAACAACTCGAAACTCAAGGCCATTGTGTGCACAAACACCGTTCCTTTCGAGGAGAAGTTGGAGCTCTGTCCTAAGCTAGATACCATCGACATCTCTGGCGTCTTGGCCGAGTCCATTAGAAGACTCCACAACGGAGAAAGCATCTCGTATTTGTTCAAAAACGCTCCATTGTAAATGCATTTGCTCTATTTATGAATAAAACCTGATAAAAAATATACATGTTTGATTTTATCGTTGTCTGCCGTGTACTGGATGCCCACTTGGTCGATTCATCGCGTTATTCTACTCCCGAAACGCATGACAACTTGGTGCTGTTTCTTGAAGGTTATTGTAGATTTGACATACTGAGCAGAGAAATCTCAAATTAAGTAAACTTTTGTTTATTAGAGTTGATCAGATTTAACCACTTACAAGATTTATGATAAGCTTCGCAAGTGTAAGCGTGAATATTGATAACAAATGGGCTCGCTATTGCTTATCAAAGATCCCAACACGGATGGTTACATGATTTAAAAACCCCGCGTGCTTTTAGAAACGTTGTAAATACAATCATCGCTAATTAAAATTGCAAAATCTTTCAAACCGAATTCGAAAAACACCTTACTTTAAAGTCAAGATACATTTCAGTTTCTTTATAAAAAAAATTCACAAAAAAAAATCTTAATCTTCACGACGAATATACTGCCCGCGAATATATTGTCATGCGAACCAAGTTAAATCATATTCACGTCTTCAAACCACACTCTCATTATCTTCATCATGGCTCCAAAACAGTATGTTTTTCATCGAAATCTGTATTTTCTTAATTATTCATAGTCGGCTTACTAACCTTCCCCAGAATTAAAGCCTGTCTTTTTGGTAAGTTTATCCTCAATCTCACCGAACCCCATCAATGAGTGCATCCAACTCTCAACCCAATCCATTGAAATAAGTGCTTTCAAACTTCTTAGGGTCGTCCATTTTACTGATGAAATCTTTTTTCTTCTTGTACTAACTCTGAATTTAGACTTGGACGGAACTTTGCTCAATACGGAAGACCTCTATACCGAGGGCACTTCTCAGGTTCTTGCAAGATATGGCAAAGGTCCCTTAACATGGGACATCAAACTCGATTTGCAAGGCCGCCCTGGGCCAGAAGCTACACGCAGACTTTTGGAGGCATATAAAATCACCGATGTCACTCCTGAGCAATATATAGAGCAGGCCTTTGAGATTCTTCAGGGCCTATGGGGTAAAAGCGATTGGTTGCCTGGCGCATTGCCGCTTCTCACATATTTGAAGGAGAAAAGTGTGCCTGTAGCTTTAGGAACGGGCTCGAACATGCTCAACTATAAGCTCAAGACTGAACGTCTTGCCGAACATTTCGAGGTGTTTAAGCACCACGTAGTAACCGGCGACGACCTGCGGATCCCACCGGGCCGCGGCAAGCCCAACCCGGATATTTGGCATATTTGTCTTCAATCGCTTAATGAGGAACGTGAGAAACAAGGTTTGGAAAAAATTTCCATCGATGAGTGTTTAGTTTTTGAGGATGGAATCCCGGGTGTTCTTTCCGGTATCAACGCCGACGCCACCGTTGTTTGGGTGCCTCATCCTGGAGCACTTGCTGAACTTAACGGTAAAGAAAAGGAAATTCTCGGTGATGGCGGAGAGATTCTTTCTAGTTTGGCTGATTTTGACCCGGCAAAGTACGGGTTATAAGGGAGAGAAAGGTTTCCGATAGCAGGAAAAGAAAAGCTTAGCCCTATTGGTAAAACTCCGACTTAACTGAATTTAAAACCAAGACACTAGAAATTACAATCATTATAGGCTACATCAGGGCAGGACTGGAAGGTATAGTAAGACAATTTATCGGCCTAGACCTACTGGTTCGCCAAAGCTGATCGTTAATCACTAGTTTCTCTACGCATATTTAATTACGTACGAAAAGAAAATTTTAGAAATAAAAGCTAATTATTTTAAGCCCCGCTTCAAGCTAACAGAAAATTTTCAAAGCTAATCTCTGAAAGCTTTGTTTATTTTCCCACAAAATAATTAGTAAGTATGTAATTTACTTTCTTGCCGCGACTTTCCCGAACCCTGTCACTAGGCCGCGCAGAAGAAGAAAAAAACACCCATACATTATCACAAACTTATAATACACACATTAAACGGGATATGATAGGAACCGATTCCTACCATATATCCCTTGATTTATCTTCACTTCCACCGTCCACAAACCCTGCCATCGATCTGGGACGTTACAGTGTCGCCAAAGATTACAGGAAATCAGAAATCACGGTTTTTGGTTACGACACGCCCACTGATATGGGGACGCTTAATAATGCTACAACTGGCCCGGAACCATTGAAGGCTCGTCTGTTGGGAAATGGCGTGATTCGGCTTTTTCGTAACTTTGCCGATGTGCTGAATTTGGAAGGTGCTGAGCCATCTCCAGTCGATCTGGGTGATGACACCATGCTCTCTATTCTAGCACTCCCCACATATTTTACAGCTACTGATCTTCTAGGGTTTGTAGGCGACCATTACATGGAATCGATCACGCATATCCGCGTGCTTAAAAGCGAAAAGCCCAATCGGTTTCTTGTGCTTTTGAAGTTTAACGATGCACTTGCAGCAGCAGATTTCCAGTATCATTTTGACGGTAAGCCATTCAATTCAATGGAACCAGAGGCGTGCCATGTAGTTTTGGTACGTTCAGTTACAGTGGATTCCAACACAAGCACGGATCTGCCAGCCTCAGACTCGCTTATTCCGTTTCTTATGCATGACCCGTTTACCCCTGGTCATAACATAGACGTAGGAGGCAATAGCGATTTGGTGAAAGGTGCATCGCAATTGGTCCCCATTGAGCTCCCCACATGTCCCGTATGTCTAGAAAAACTCGACTGTGAAATCTCAGGACTCTTAACTATACCTTGCCAGCATACCTTCCATTGTCTATGTCTCTCGAAATGGCGGGACGATACGTGCCCAGTGTGTCGATACACCAACGATATTTCGAACCACAGTATACGGAGATCTGTGCGTCGGTTGCTGCAAATCAATTCGCGTATGCATCAGCAGCAGCTACTTGAAATTGGGGAAGGTGAACTGCCTGTTCTGAGTCTGGCCATAAGTGCCGAAACGTGCATGAATTGTGCCACTGCCGATAATCTCTGGGTGTGTCTTATTTGCGGTAATCTCGGATGTAGCCGGTATGCTCCGGAGCAGCACCTGCTCAAGCACTTTGTGGAGACAGGTCACTGTTTTGCGATGGAGTTATCTACATCCCGTGTGTGGGACTACGCAGGTGATAACTATGTGCACCGGCTTATTACGAGCGAGTCGGATGGCAAAATTGTCGAGTTTCCAAACAAGGCAAACACAGAAGAAAAGCTGACGTCAAAGCTGGAAGGTGAAGGAGTAGAGTACTCTGAGCTTTTGCTTTCGCAGCTTATTAGTCAGCGTGAGTACTATGAACTTCTTCTCAGAGATAAAAACCAGGCCAGTGGCGCCCGTCGGCGGTCCTCTACCAATGAGCCGATGGTTCCAGTACTGAAGCTTACAGAATTGGAGTCCAAAATGGAAGAGTTAAGCACGAAACTAGAGAAAGTGTCAACACAAGTGATCCCGGCGCTCAAGCAGAAAATCGATATGAAGCAGGTCTCGTTGACAGTAGCTGCCCAGGAGCTCCAAGAAGCTAATGCGTTGAGTGAGGGACTTTCCCAGAAAGTCGAGTTTTTAACTACAGAGAATGCAAACTTGAAGGCACAGAACGAAGAGCTTAGTGATATGGTCAAGGACTTGTCGTTCTACCTTGAATCTCAGGAGAAGTTCAAAGATCAACCTCCGGAAGTTGTTGAAGGCCAAGTAATCATGCGTCCAAAGAAGACCAGTAATAAAAAGAAAAAGAAAAAGTGAGTGGACAAGATGTTCTGTGAATGTATTAATATGTGGGTTAACATGACACCGGAGAAAATAGGAAGTTGCATTGTAAACAGGGTTTGGAATTGGGTATTATGAAGGTATTTTAGTTGTGTAAGTTGTGCAAAGATTTACGAGTTTTTTTTTTAACTTTGTGGTTAGGTTGTAGTCAACACAGGGACACATTTCATGTGAGAGGTAGGCTGTGTGCCACATTTGACCAAAAAAAATATGTATTATTTCCCAGAACTTTTCTGTAAAGACAAAAGCGCTCAGTTGTTATGAAAGTCCTTTTGTTCGAGTAAAAGTTTAAAACAATGTCAAAACTTCTTGTTGTTTGCAATTCTTCGTGCAGTTCGCTAATTTTTACAAATATCTGATGATGGCGTTATACTCGTGAGATATTAGATACATGTCCAGAAAAAAAATCAATTAGAAAATAGAATCAAAAAGTATTTCAATCAGAAACTAACAACAGTCAATTTATCCTACTGAATTTTAAGAAAAACTATAGAGTTTTATTGTTTCTAAAAATTGAACCAACCGGCATCATCATTAAGCCACATGGGGCCAATGCCTGCACATAACACACCACCAACATCTCATCTCGTTCGAGATGCGCAGCACTGATTTTTTTCCGTACTTTCTAGATTCACATTACATCTCCTCCATATCAATTTTTTTTTAACACACATATTTACCAAAATCAACCAAAAAAATGGATTCTGCCCCTGCTAAGACAAAGCTCAGCAGCAGCGAGGTGGCTTTCCCAAGAGGAGGTGCATCTGTGTTGACGCCTTTAGAAATGAAAACGATTTCTAATAAGGCGACTGAAGATGTGCTTTTTGAACAAGCTTCCAGCGACAAAAAACGTTCATCTAGCGGCGAAGAAGCTGGCTCGAAGCTCCGTAAGAAGGCCAAGAAGACAAAGGGCGTGTCAGGCGCTAAAAAGAGCGACGCTTCTGAGCCGGAACTCGCGCCCGTAGCCCACTTTTCGTTTAAAAACTTGATCCCCGGTACGTCTGTACTTGGACAGGTGGTGGCAGTGGCAAAAACACAACTTTCGGTGGCTATTGGTGACAACTTGGTTGGCCATGTGCCCATTACATCGATCAGTGAGGAGCTTACCGCACAGCTAGAAAAATACGAGGAAGCGATGGAATCTTCGGATGAAGAAGATGAGGACGAGGAAGAGAATGACAAAAACGTCCTCTCTATGAAGCCAGAGTTTCCTAAGTTGGAGTCGCTCTTTTCCGTGGGCCAGTGGGTCCGTGCTGTGGTTGTGCCTGGTGACGAATCCAAGAAAGGCATCACGCTTTCTATTGAGCCGGAACTCACAAACACTGCTATTGAAGAGGCCGATTTGGTTCCAGGAAACTTTCTTCAGGCTGCCGTCAAATCGATTGAGGACCACGGTGTGGTTTTCAGTTTAGGCATAGACAAGTTCCTGGGATTCATGCCCAAAAAGGAGTTGAAGAAAGCCGAGATTTCGATCCTGTCATTTAAGCCTGGCCAGGTTGTATTGGCTTCTATTGCCGACACTGGTGCTCGTATCGTTACATTGCGCCCGGCTCACAACGAAAATGTCAACAAAAAGACCACCTTGTCCTCAATAACATCCATTGACGCCATCCACCCAGGTGCAGTGGTGAATGCGCTTATCTCCGACATCGCCGAAGATGGTGTGCACTCGCGTATCTTTGGTATGGTTGACGGTACGTTTTCGCTTCCACATACCGGTGAATATAGTGTTGACAAGCTTAAAAACCACTTTGCCATTGGTTCTCTGGTGCGTGCACGTGTCATCGGTGTGTTGGAGGTCGAGGGAGTCAAGAAAATCATGTTGTCACGTGCCCCACGTGTGTTTGAAATGACCCCAGAGCTTAATGTCGAGCCACTTGAGGCTTTCCCCTCTGGCTTTGTTTTTGAAGAGCCTCTTGCGGTTGTTGGCTCTGATTCAGAGTATATCTATGTGTCTACTGGTGCAGAGATCATTGGTCAGGTGCACAAGTCTAATGTTGACCCAGAGAAACTTGCCAATATCGAATACCCAATTGGCTCTAAGCACCGTGCACGTGTTTTGGGCTTCAACGAGATCGACAATGTATTGATTATGACTCTTAACCCTAAGGTGATCAACTCTAAATTCGCGTCCGTGGAGGATATTCCTGTCGGTGAGTACATTTCATCTGCTGTCGTCACCAAGATCTTGCCCGAGGGCAAAGGTTTGATTGTCAAGTTTTTCGGTGACTTCGAGGCCTTGGTGCCCACCAAACACATGTCCGACATCAAGTTGGTTTACCCAGAGAGAAAGTTCAAGGTGGGCGGCACTGTTAAGGGTAGAGTTTTGCAAAAAGCCGGTAAGAAGCTTTATGTGACCTTGAGAAAAAGTTTGGTCAACATGGAAGACGAAGCTATTGTATACAGCACCGACCACTTGTCTGTTGGCTTTAAGACCACTGCTGTTGTGGAGAAGTTTGTGGCAGGTGGTGCAGTGGTGTCCTTCTTTGGCCACTTGAGAGCATACTTGCCCAAAAACGAGATTTCCGAGACCTTCGTCGAGAATGCCAAGGATTACTTGAGAGAAAGCCAGGCTGTTTCTGTCAGAATTTTGAAGTTTTCTCCTGAGGACGGCAAGATTTCCGTTACTTTAAGACAAGCTGCTGAACTCAGCAGTACCCAGGCTCAGCACCTCGAGGAGATTGTTGCTGGTAGAAGTATCGTCAAGGCTTTCATTGTGGAGAAGACCAAGGAGGCGTTTATTATTGAGTTGGAAAACTCCAACTTGCGTGGTTTACTTTTCACGGGCCACTTCTCTGATGGAAACTACGAGGAAAACAGAATCATTTACAAATCTTCCAAGGTGGGAGGTGTTTTGGAAGTATTGGTGCTTGAAAAAATCATGAAGACTAGAACCGTGGTTGTGTCTGCCAAGAAATCGTTGATCAACGCTGCCAAGTCCGACACTTTGCCGTTGCATTACGAAGATATTCACGTTGGTTCCAATGTTTCTGGTTTCATCAAGTCCGTCACTAACATGGGTCTTTTCGTTAGCTTTGCTGGCCGCTTGACCGGTTTGGTGTTGCCTAAAGATGTGTCTTCTGATCCTACCGAGGATTTGCTGAAACGTTTTTCTAAGAACCAGTCCGTGGCCTGTGAGGTCATTAAAGTCGACAACGAGAACAAGAGATTCTTGCTTGCGCTTGTTGACACCGATAGCACGAATGCTTACAAGCCTAAGAAGTTGAAGAATCCCCTTGACGCCTCTAAAAAGCTCACTACCGACTACGCATGTGGTGAGACAACCAACGGAAAGATCGAATCTATTGAGGGTAATCACTTGAAGATCCGCTTAGCTGATAACCTCTTTGGTAGAATTCATGTCAGTCAATGCTTCGCTACCTATGAAGAAATTGGTGACCGTAAGCACCCTCTTGTCTCTTTTAAGACGGGTCGTGACATCGAGGCCAAGATTATTGGTTACTTCAACTCTAAGACCTCGAGATTCGCTACCAACTCTTCTTTCTCCGATGATACCATGGTCGAGTTGTCTATCTTGAAGTCACAGGTGGAGAGCAAGTCTCCATACAAGCCTGCTCTGTTGGATGAGATTGCTGTTGGTGAAACCGTTACTGCTTTCATCGATGGATTCGAGCATGGTCATGCTTTGCTTTCGCTTGCACCTGGTGTGAACGCTGAAGCTCTTGTTTACAACCTTTCTAACAAGACGAAGGAATACGAGGACTTCGATGCTAAGTTCCCTATTGGTGCTGCTTTGAGACTTAAGGTTCAGAGATTGAGCGCCAAAAACCAAAGATACGTTTTGTCTGCCAAGGACAAAGAAATCACGTCGACCGCGCAAGTTGGAAAGGGCGTGAAGCTTCCAGGTATGGTTTTCTTTGTTTCGGAATCTAACGTTTTGGTCGAGTTTGGTAAGGACGTTGTTGGTAGAGCTTTCATTACCGATGCATTGAACGATTACGACCAGGATTTGAAGGATGCCTACAAACCAAATCAACCCGTTCTCGCCACTGTTTGTGAAATTGAAAGCGGAGAGAAGAGACTTGTTGTCAACTTGAGAAACGACAAGGTGGTGAAGGACAAGGCTATCAACTCTATTGAGGATCTTTCCAGAGGTATGTTGGTCAAGGGTTTCATCAAGTCTATCTCCAACGCTGGTCTTTTTGTTGCATTGAACAGAGACTTGTACGCCTTGGTACGTGTGGCTGATATTTCCGACGTGCAATTGAATGACTGGAAGAAGTACTTCAAGCTTTACCAGTGTGTCACGGGTAAGATTTCTCAGTGTCTGGGCGAGGGCCGTATCTCTATGACTTTGAAGGAGAGTGAAGTCAACGGTGACTTGACCAGTTTCAAGACTTATGAGGAGTTGGAAGTTGGCCAAATCTACGACGGAAGTGTTAACCAAGTCACCGAATTTGGTGTATTCGTGAAGTTGGATGGTACTGCCAACATCAGCGGTCTTTGTCACCGTTCTGAGGTTTCCGACAACAAGATTGAGAATGTCGGTGACTTTTTCTCCCCTGGCGACCGTGTCAAGGCCAAGATTTTGAAGATTGATACCACCAAGAGACAACTTTCGCTTGGTATGAAGGCCTCCTACTTCACTGACTTACAGGCTGACGAGGATGTTGAAATGGCGGATGCCGAAGAGGTTGACGAGGAAGATGAGGTGATGGACGATGCTTTTGAAGCAGGTGATGAGTCTGAGTCTGAGGATGAAGATGAGACAGAGACAAAGACCGAGAGCAAGGGTTTGAGTGGATTGTCCACGAACGGTTTTGACTGGACTGCATCCATCTTGGACCAGGCTGAAGATGACGAGTCTTCCGATGATGATGGTCAAGATTTCACCCAGACCAAGAAGAAGAGAGGTAAGGGTAAGAAGCAGGTCAAGGACCGTACCCAAGAAATGAATGCCAGGGCCCCAGAATCCGTGGGTGACTTTGAGCGTTTGCTTGTTGGTAACCCCGACTCGTCTGTTCTTTGGATGAACTACATGTCTTTCCAATTGCAACTTGGTGAAATCGACAAGTCCAGAGAGATTGCTGAAAGGGCCTTGAAGACCATCAACTACCGTGATGAGCAGGAGAAGATGAACATCTGGATTGCCATACTAAACTTGGAGAACAGTTTCGGAAGTGACGAATCGCTTTCGGAGGCCTTCCAGCGTTCCGTTCAGTATATGGACAGCTTGACCATGCACCAGAAATTGATTGGCATATATGTCCTTTCCGAGAAATTCGAGAAGGCGGAGGAGCTTTTCAGAGTCATGTGCAAGAAGTTCAGCCAGAATGTGGCGGTTTGGGTCCAGTGTGGCTCCTTCTACATGGATAGAAAAATGCTGGAGGAGGCCCACGAAGTCTTGGCTCGCGCCTTGCAATCTCTTCCAAAGAGAGAGCACATTGATGTCGTGAGAAAGTTTGGTCAGCTCGAGTTCACCAAGGGTGATGCTGAACAAGGTAGATCCTTGTTTGAAGGTTTGATCACCGATGCTCCAAAGAGAACCGATTTGTGGAATGTCTACATTGACCAAGAAATCAAGCAAGGCGACCGTGAAAAGGTCGAGGCATTGTTCCAGAGAGTGATCACCAAAAAGTTGTCCAGAAAGCAAGCCAAGTTCTTCTTCTCCAAGTGGCTCTCATTTGAAGAGGAGGCTGGAGATGAACAGGCGGTCGCTCGTGTCAAGGCTCTTGCTGTTGAATTTGTTCAAAAGCAAACCAAGGAGGATGAAGAGGAGGAGCAATAAGTGTCATGTGCTACTATCGCATAATTACTAGGGGAGTCTGAGAGTTGGTAATTTCAGAAACCTGCATCAGGTGAAAAAGTTTGAGTTGGCGCTGGGCCAATAGTTGAACTGTGTACATATATATTATTTTGTTACAATGCATTAAAAAAAGATTTTAGAATTACTGTGTAGGCTCTGCTACCTCGGGAAACATTGCCAGGAATAATTCATCCAACACCTGAAACAAAAGATGTCTGTTCAAATAGTCATTCTGAGCCATCTCCAATAAATTGGTGCAAGCCTGGTCGGTATTTTTAACACCAAAAATCTTGGAACATGTTTCCGACATGAAAATATGCAAAAGGGTGTATGCCTCCTTTCTTGTGGCTAGCTGTTCAGACTTGGTTCTGATCTCGGGCGATTCTCTGAACTTACCGTTGGGAAAAAGGATATTTTGCAATAAAGTGAGAATATCTACAATCCGCCACTCTTGCTTGATATTCAGTTCAATTTGCGAGGTGAACGTCCTCTCTATCGTGGAACCAAGAATTTGTTGCAAAATAACCAAAAGTGCTCGCCCACGCAACCAATTAGACCTACTTAGGTCAAAAACAGTGAGAAGAAGGTCAGAGATGGGCTTGACAAAGGGTACTTTCTCGGATAAATCTTTTTGAGTCTCATCAAATTGTTTGAGTTCTCGTTCCATTTCTTGGATGTTGAGCAACATTTCTTCATTACGCTTTACTTGAGGAGTGCTCATCTTTTTCATCAGTGGCTCTTTTCCTAAATCCTGATAGAAGCGATTAAAGACAGAATCCATCTTATTTTTGGTATTGAACTGAGATTTTCCGACATGAAAGTTTTCCGAAGAGAGAAAGGATCTGAAAGCAGGGTCAGAACACACGTCAGGAAGATCCAATAAATCTTGCAAATATTTCTCTAGAAGCGGCTTTCTTGTTTCAATCTGTTGAGTCTTTTGAAATTTCAAATAGGGCACATTCTTTTTTGGAAACTTAATATCATTGACATCAGGGTACTTTCCTTTTAGATATTCGTTGAGCTTGTGGAATTGGCTAAATCTTCGGGCAACAATCCAACCGGCTACAATCTCATTGGGATCTTGGCTAGAATACTTTTGCACCTCAATTACATACATCACGTAAGTGAAGTTTTCATCTTTTCCAAAGACACATGACTGAATCTTCACCTTGGATTTTCCGTACAAACTGTTGTCGTTTTCCTGTACAATGTATTGTTGTTTTTGAAGCTCCTTCGAGTTGATTTCCTTTTCAAGACTTGCGTTCGACCTTTTCAAGATTTTGAGCTCAGCAACATTGTTTGTAAGCTCGGCTTTTTTTAAAAGAGAAAGAAGGATCTCATTTTGTTCAGAGAGATTTTCAATATCTTGATCAAGAACACTGATTTTTTCTGCCAAACTAAGATCACCAGGAGCCGCGAGAAGTAATTCCAGATTAGACATATTGTTTGATGCGGACACATCAGACTCGGCAAATTCTGATGTGATAGAATTAGAGTCTGAATCTGAATCGCTATTATTTTCAAATAGCGCAGACAACCTGTTCAGACTGGTCCTGTGCGATCCAAATACGGAAGTATCAAATGGGGCAGCTGTATCGCCAAACAAAGAGGATTTTGATGATTTATGTAGGAGGGTACTGGGAGCATCCAATTCCTCGAGTACATTGAAGGACAGTGCCTTGCTTTCCGGTTCAAAAGACGATGTCTCCATAATCTTTTCGAAAGCAGATTCAACTGCATTTATAACAACAGGGCTCACCGAAGGGGCGTGATACAGCTCAGATTCCAAACCAAGCACATGGTCGTATTGACTTTTTTTTGCATGGGGAAATGCACTTGACGTGACACGGAAATTGGTTGACTTTCTAGGCAGTGCAGACTCCAAGTCCCCGAATCTGCTTGAATTTAAGAATTTGCCGAAATGGTGTGTTTTCAAATGTTGGAAAACGCCGGCTTGTAATTCAAACAAGGCCAGCCTTGCTTGTTGATATAATTCTGCGTTTCCCGAATCGTTGACCACATACTCGGAAACAGTTTCCCTCACTGCGACAGGAACGGAAAAACATTCCAAATTGAAATACTTTTCGTAAATTTTGAGAATATCGTCCTTATTCGAAAACTCCAAAAGAAGAGGTACTTCAGAAGATTCTGCACCTTCTAAAGGTGCACGCATTAATTCAATCTCTTGCCAAAGATCTACTTCTGCCTCGCGCTTTAGCCCCCGAAGAAATTCACGAAAAACTGCTGCGTGTTTAGGCTCCGCTAGCAAAGTCTCCAAATTCTGAAATCTTGGAGAATTCAGTGGAACGTGGGGAATTTTAGACATTATTTTGGATAACATTTCGCTATCGTGTTTAAAACTGTTGCTGTTGGGATCCAAGGAGGCCTGCTCCTTATTGAGAATTTGAAGTAGTTGTTGACGACTATCTTCCGTATCACATTTGGCAATTTGGGTTGTCCATGCGTGGAGACTTTCTTCGGAGATAGGTGATTTCAAGGGCGGGAGACAAGACGCGTCAGTGAGTCGAATTGTATGGTCAGGTGTTTGGGCGGTGTGTTGCTGAAGCGCAGCCCGAAGCCTCTTGACCTGATTTCTGTGTTGTAAATTATCACCAACTACTTTCACAATCATCTGATTAAAGAAATCTCCTTCTGAAAGAACGGCAAAAACATTCGTGAGTACTGTACAGGCGAGAATTTCAGTCAAAAGCGTCTTTACAAGTTCATTTGATCGCTCTTGAGGAGAAAGAAGCAATGGAAGGATATCTTTCAATCTTTTCCTCAAAAAAGCTTTCTCCTTACTTTTGTCCCCGGGGCCCGGCGCTAACATTGAAACACCTTCATGAATGTTTCCCTTGGCAAATCTACGAGCAATATTTAATTTGCTTTCTGTAGAATAGGTCCCATCATATCCATGTGCTATGGATGTAAATTGTGCATAGTGTTCAGTGACAAGTGGAATGATTTTATGTACTAGCACATTCGGCACATCAACCATCATTAAGCGAGAGCTCAAGTTGGCAAAAACATGCCTAAGTTCGAGTTTTATCGAGTCTTGGAAAAGGGAGTTTTGCGAAATCTTTGAAAACCACAGCTCAACAAATTCCTTCAAGATCAAATCCATCAACTGCGCTAAGGAACGAGAAATTGCTATTGACTCAGCTATGAGCGGCAGATCTAGTCGATTTTGGCCAACATTTAGAGCAGAAACTTCCTCCAACCATTTTTCTTTGTTGAGAAACGTAAACTTGTGCTTCTGTGGAAAAGCCGGGACTATGGGCGATGTTTTCTTTCGTAATATAACGTATAAAGCGTATGCTGAAACAAGGATATTTATAGTAACCCACCACAAAACAGATCGTTTGAAGCTTAGAACTAAGACTAATGCAGCAACATACTTGGCATACTTGAGGAATCTCGGTTTTGGCTTTGTATCTCTCACACCGTTTCTACCATTTTTGGCCATATGTACCTTGCAAGTGTTTTCCATTTGGGTGCCATAAATAAAAAGTGCTGGTATCCACCGATAAGTTTATGTGCCATGCTTTGTTACCGCCCCACAGATTTGGCGCGCCACGGCTTAATCACAATGTTCCCCTAAGCATTGTAGAGTGCACAGTTTACGTGGAAGATATTGAGTTTTGTGTGAATTTAATGAAATCTATAGCCTAACTTTGAAGAGAAAAACAAAGATTCTTCTGCCGTGTTAAATCCCTTCGTGTTTACGCTCTTCATTATCTTAATTAGGGAACGAGGATTCGCTATTCGGTTGTCTCGTAAAGCAATTTGCGCGCTTCAAGTTCATGTCCTACTCGAAACTGTTTACAGCAAATAATTAAGCTTGAATTTTCTACAATCAGTGGGCTTTTTCTTTTTTTTTTTTTCTTTTTTTTTTTTTCCTAGAATTAAAAAAAAAACTTCTTTATCCAGCAACCTTAAAACACCAGCAAAACGCAGCTTGTGGCTCGTGGATTGTAAATGGGACCTTCACTTATTTGCAAATACGAACCCTCTAGTTTCTTGCTGTAAATGACGAGCAGTAAATTTGCAATTTTCTTTTTATATTTCCAAATTCAAATTCTGTTTTGGTTAAACTGCTATCGCATCCAAAAGAAAATCGATTTGTGTGCATGGAGTTTAATCCTTCCACATAAAAAATGATTCTGATAATGATTTCCTATTTTGCATTCTGTCGAAGAGCAAATCGAGCCATGGAAAGTTTTGCTATACTTAAGCAGTCTTGATTCTTTTTCTTTTCTTAGAATCATCTTCCAAGCTTCTTTTCTTTGATGACTTACTTTTTTCGACCTTTTGGGCACTCAGTTTATCACTTTTCTTTATCTTTGATATCTTAGGATCACTCTCCAATTTTTTCAGTTTTTTGGCAACTTTCAATGACTCTTTCTTGCTTTCCTTGCTTTCCTTGCTTTCCTTCTTGTCTTTTTTCTCCTTCTTTTCCTTGCTCTCTTTTTTCTCTCTACTTTCTTTCTTGTCTTTCTTGTCCTTCTTGTCCTTCTTGTCCTTCTTGTCCTTCTTGTCCTTCTTGTCCTTCTTGTCCTTCTTGTCCTTCTTGTCCTTCTTGTCCTTCTTGTCCTTCTTGTCCTTCTTATCTTTCTTTTCTTTCTTATCCTTCTTATCCTTCTTGTCTTTCTTCACACTTAGACTTTTAGCCACGTTGTCGATGACTTCGGTAGCCTTAATAGGTATGCTTTTGACAAGGGCGTTTTCAGTCTTACCAACCGTTCCAGCCAAACCCTCGCCCCTCACAAACATACGGTATAACGGCAGGTTAGCCTTTCTCATGTGGTCCTTAACTTGTGTCTCATTTTGACTGACAGAAACACCGTTCGCATTAGATGTAACCTCAAGACTTTTCAATTGTCCGTCAAAGAGTCTCTCCCACCACATGTCGGCATCATTTCCTTCCGAGCCCAACCCCTTGGTATCTTTCTTGTGCTTCACCAAAATAGGTTTTCTAAGACCTCCTTTCTTCAAGGCTTCACCTTCTTTCCAACCATACGATTGGAGATATGAGCTGGCATTCATGATTCTGATTGAATGCGAGTTTGTAAAAAATAAAAATAAAAATGCACGTTGATTAGGTCAAAGAATGTTAGAAATTATCCTCTTGATTTAGTTGGTAATACCGAGAAAGTTCAATTTAAAGAAAAGATATTTGTGCCAAAAGATATTGGGATTCTTGTTGAATTTTTCGTGTCTTATCTTTTAATTTTTCACTTTGATCTTTGAAAACTCTACTGCGATTAGAAATTGTTGGAGTCGCCGATGCTCATCTCACCGCGCATCGCCCTGCAATGTAGCATACCATAACGTGGAATTACTAGCCATAATTGATCGCGAACCGCACTTTAATCTAAATTATCTCGTAGTTAAGGGCATAATGAAAAACGGCCAATTACACATTAAATACAAGTTTTCGAGTCTCTCAAGGCAAATTTTTTTGAAATGCCAAAACTCGCGAGAAAAAAATATAATGAACCATCTTCTATTCATGACAATAGCGGTCGATCTGCCTGTATAATAGAAACCACATTACAATGACGCGATTGCGCGAATGGGCTGGCCGCATGAATGAAAGCACACACTTACTCTCGTCAAAACTCAACAATCCCTTATAAGTAAGAGGGCTTTTTTCTGTTAATTGCTCCATTTTTGTATTTCTCGCCTTACATAGTAGGAAAAAAAACTCAAGATTGAGACAACGAATTAAACCGGATTACACAATTCTCACGAAAATGTCCGATGCTGAACTTCAAAGACTCATTAATGATGTGAGAAGGTCTTCAGACACGGCCTCCTTCATTAAGTACGAAAAACTCAAGAAATACATCCATGACAATTCTGTGCAAAAGACCCACGAGGCATGGAAGCTTCAATTGAAATATGAACCAATTCGTCAGGGGGACATTGAAGAATGGGAAGCAGCTATTAATCGTGAATTCACACCAGGAAGGGGTCTGGACAAGAAGACCGAGATTTATGAACTCATTTCGCAGAAATATCCTACACCCCATCACATGAACAAATGGATCGAAAGCAAAAGTTACATGGCTTCTAAAAGTGACTTTGAGTATGCCTACAAGAAATGTAAGGATGATTTTGCTCACGGACAACTTCTTTTTGAAAAATTTATTAGACATTGTTCTCTCCAACGAAATTGGGAAGCTGTCCGGAAGCTATATGAGGAAAGATTACAAATTCCGCACAGGCAACTTCAAGAAACTTACGAAGCTTTTTCAACATTTGTTTCCGCCCAATTCCCTGAAGATTATACTGAGATTATGCGAAACGCCAGTAAGCTAAAGCAGGCTACCGAGAAATCTCAAAGGTACTATGAATTGCTAGAACTGGCGATTTCCTCGAACCCGGACTTGCCTGAACCTTGGCTCAATTATATGCAACAGCTTTTCCAGTATTCGAAGAAAGAATCTTCAAACCCAACGTTTCTTCTGGTGTTTTACCGCAGTTTGTTTAGTGGATCAAGGTGGAAATTCGAAGACCCACTATGGCTCGAAATATGGCTAACAACCTTGCGCTTTTTGAATGAATGCTCTGCAGGTGCAAGAGATATTATGGACTTGATTGTGATCAATTATCCTCAGAGCCCAGATGCCCTTTCTGCAGCAGCTTGGTCTCTTTCATCACGCAGGGATATTAAAAGCTTAAGATTACGTGCGGTTGCTGGTGGACTTTTTAATAAAAGCAAAGAGGAACACTTCTCATTGTTTAGGGATTTGATTACTTTAGAAAATGCTGATGATGATACGTATTTGCCTGATTTCATTCCGACACTTGAAGCCGCATGTGAAACCTTCGCTTACAGGGAAGACTTTGTGAGAATTTGCATCAAAATCCTCGAAAGCTCATTCTGTGAAGCAGCGAAACTTGCCAGGAGAAAAATCTTTGATGGGTATCTCGGAAAGGATCAATATTGTGCATTCAAATATAACGCTGTATTTGATTTGCATGAACGCAGAGGTTGCGAAGATGAAATCAAAGCCCACATCGATGTAACTGAAAAGAACTTGCACAAATTTGATGATCCAGAATCAGCGTTTTCTAGAATCGATTATTATTTACGCGAAAACATGACAAGAAAAACGCGTCGGCTGGTCCATCAACGACTTCAGAAGCTTACGACGGTTCTAGCTGATATTAAGGAAAAAAGAGCCAATGAAGAGCTACAATTGGCGGTAGAAAATCCCGCTCAATTGCAACGTGCCTCGAAAGTGAGACCTCGTGTTGATGAAGATACAAATGTCCTGGAATTTCCGGAGCACAAAAAAATTAAGGCTGAGCCTACCGAAGGCGTCCAAGAGCCTGTGCGCAGCAGAGAACAGTTCAGGGTTAAACTTTTCCCCCTTTCCCAGTCCATAAAGCAAGAGGATATCACGAAATTTCTACGTGGATATGCTGACCCTTTGTCGATTCAGATTTTCGAAAACGGTTTCCAAATCGATGATAAATTTGCAGTAGTTGAATTGGCTTCAGAACAAGAAGTTTTATCCTGCTTAACAAGGCAATTTAAACGGTTACTTGATATTCCCGTGAATATCACCAGGATGTTTGGTACAACCGTATGGGCCACGAACTACCCCCTGGGATATGACTACGACGATATAAAAAAAATGATCATCGAAGCTTCGAATAAACACCCCATTGCAATCCGCTTACCAGCCCAAAGAGATAACAAGGAGCGGAGGTTTTTCTATGCTGACTTTCCTGACGAAGAGTCGGCCAACATTGTTCGTGACAAGCTTTCGGGGCTTACATTGCAAGGAAACACTATCCAAGCAGAAATATCAAACCCAAGTTTGAGAAAGCCGAAGGAACTTGCACCATCATCTCATCAGATTCACCTTCATAACTTGAACTTTAAGAGAACAACGGAAGATACCTTGCGTCAGAATTTCCTGTCATATGGAGAAATCTCTGGCGTACATTTACCCTTGAGCGACGTGAACAAGGAGAAAGGATTTATCAATAATGGGTTTGCATTTATCACTTTTTCAAACGATGCTTCTGCGGCAAAAGCTCTAGCACAGGGAAAAGCCACGATTGATGAAAGAGTAGTTGATATCTCAGCAGTCAAACCAAAGAAGCCATCCGAGAAAAAGGTTTCAGGGTTTGAAGACCAAAAAACAATCAGTATTAAAAATATCGACGAGACCGTAACTGAAGCGCAGTTTAGAAAATTCGTCGAGGATAAAGTTGGTCCAGTGAGCCAGATTTCTCTCAAGCCGAGTAAAAAAATGGCTTTAGTGGAGTTTGAGAAGGTGAAAGATGCTGGAAAAGCAGGGGTTGTCCTTGAGGGCATACTCTACGAGGGTTACAATCTCACTGTTGGGCTAAAGAAAGAATATTTTCAGGAGGAGAAAACCGTCAAAGTTCCTGCAATGGTTTCCCCGATGCTTATGAGACGAAGAAAGAAATAGACGGCAATTTTTCCTTGATCCCTCATCATCCATTTTTTAAATAGTAAATCTTATTTTTTACTATAAAACCAAATCTAACAACTATCGTATATTTGTCTTTCAAAAACAAACTTCTCTATCCCTGTGACCAAGCAAGTAACACGAGAATGGCAACTCGATTTACCATCAATATGAAATCAGATATTCCAGAAGTTGGTGAGGCTTTCGCCTGCGCCGTTGAAAGCAAGAACGTTAGGACTTGCACGGTCAAGGCCGGAAATGACATTTGTGGTTCCAAATTTGATGAATCTTCTCTTCAATTCAGCAGGTGTAACAAGCTTCTCGGCTGAAAATTCTGACTCAAGTTCCGGCTGCAAGGACAACAAGTACGACAACAAGCCAGTAACGTGAGGAGTGGCCATAGAAGTACCAGACATTGTTTGAGTGTCCAGCCAAATTCCGACAGATGTGATGTCTACACCGGGGGCTTGAATATCCACACACTTACCCCAGTTAGAGAATTCGGCTTTCTGGTCAGCGTTGTCTGTGGCACCTACAGTAATTGGCCCATTGGCTCTTGCAGGAGAGACATCACAGGCATCCTGGTTCTCGTTACCTGCTGCAACAGCAATATGCAAGCCAGCGTTGGTAGCGGCATTAACTGCCAAATCTAAAGCATCAGAGGCCCCTCCTCCAATGGACATGTTGACGGTCGCACCCTTGTAACCCTTTTGCTTGGCAGAAACCTTTGCTTGGTGGTCTTTTACTGCAAACTCAAGACCCTTAATAATGTCAGACGTAGTTCCACTTCCTAAAAGATTCATCACACCAATAGCCACTAAGTCGACATTTTTGGCAATACCATAAGTCTTACCTCCAATGGTACCAGCTACATGGCTTCCGTGGCCGTGTGCATCGACACGAACCTTAGGGAAGGCCAAAGCATCGCCCCACACGGCTCTCCCTTCGAAGTCTGGATGGGTAGTTTTGATTCCAGTGTCAATAACATATGCAGTGACACCCTTGCCACCTTCATCGTCGTAAAGGTACTTAGTCACAGCTGGATGAGACAATTGACGCTGAGAGACACGCGCCAAACCCCAAGGGGCCTCGGTCTGTGCTTCGAATTGATTAATGTGCATGATAGAGTCCTGCTCGATAAAGTCCACCATGTGGTTTTCTCTAAGGAGGTTTAATAAAAAGGGAGGCACATATCCCACATAACCCTTGAAAGAAGGAAGATCAACAAACTCAAGAGCTCTGCCCATGAAGTCATGAGCCTCTTCCTGCAACCTATCGGCAAATTCGTTATTCATCCATTGTGAAAGCTGGCCGAAAACCCACCGATTATGAGCTTCATAAGAAGAGTCACGCAACCCATCCTTAAGCACAACAATGTACAGGTGTGGAACAGCATTTTCAGAGGATTTAATTGTTATAGGATTTTCTGGGCCGGCTGGCGCATTTTCCTGGTTACTGGTTGCCAAATTTGCAGGGTTGGCGGCAGTTTCTGGGAGCGAAAAGACTTGTTCCAAGTTACCCAAGTTGTTCAAATTTGGAAGAAGCAACGCGTTCGAGCACGCCAAAAATAATGGCAAAAGTGTAGCCAATTTCATTTTGCTGATTACTGCTTAAAACAAATAACAGTTGTCCAAAAAATAAGTAGTTGTTGCTCAGATATTACTATGCGGGGGCGGCAAAATAAAATAAAATGTGAGTTCTTCAAATCTTTTTAGTATCGTGAATTTTTTTTTTCTTCAAATGATTTCTCGTTCTTTTCGATTGTTCCTCTGGAAAATTGAAGGCAAGAAACTGAAGCAAAAAAAAAGAAAAAAAGTAAGGAGGTTCCTAAAAAAACTGTGGAGTATCAAAAAGTAAATTGAGCATGGTATGCTGGTCTCCTTGACATCCCCTTATCTCGTGAGCGCGGGGTGAATTAGGGTGGCGTTGGCTTATGTGCATGCCCCACACTTCAAAGGTGAGGGCACCAGGGTAAGAGAATGGTTTGGGGTGACATTCATCAGAATTGAGAGGGACAAAACTTAATAGACATTCTCTCAATTGAGAGGAGCGTTTTAGGTTCTTTTTTCAGTACTTCCATTATACGTATTCTTTTTTTCTTTTTTTTTTTTTTCTTTTTTTTTGTTTATCTAAATCCTATGTTTTTTATATTTACCTGCGGTCGCTTGGACTTCCCTGAATCCCGGCTGGCTCGGCTGGCTCGAGTTGCTTTTGGCACTTTTTAACACACGCAGTAATTTGGTGATGGTACTAATTTGTTACTTGCACAAATGAAAGTAAGAAGTAACCTTGATTTCTTTACTAAAATTTTCCTCATTTGTAAGAATTTATACATGTAATCACACAATTTCTGCCACTTTACTTTTTGAATTGTGAGCCGGGTAGATCAGCATGAGCTAATTATATTGGTCTTTTCGTCCGTCTTAACAGATTTTATGAGGGAGACTGAATATTTTTTGACTGTTGTTCAATCAGTCAAATCTTCTCTTGATGATTGGAGGGAAAATCCTGAAAAAAAAATCACCACATGTCTTGTCTTACTTTCTGTGAGAACCACGTCGTTCTTTCGTCTTGTGGGCCGAAACATCATTATCACTCCGTCTTTCTTGAGATTTTCAATTCGCTTGGCCGCTATTCTTCGTTTCAAAGATGAATCGAGTCATGTTTGCGATGCCGCAAGACAATCTTCAGATCCCAGTGATTCTATTTCTACTTTCAACGGATCTGTGAGGTATTGACATAATATTTAACGACAACCTTGAGAAATGTCAGGGCGATGCTTGTTTGTCGGCCGTAGCACTACATAAAAGGTATTGCCAAAGATCGCGTCTCGAGAAAGCTGTAAAGCCGGTACCAAATTTGTACATCATCTGATAACTATAACTTTGAAGTGCTTCTAAAAGACCATCCTCTTTTATGTCTGTCCAGTGTGCCAAGGCGTGATTTAAATATTCCTTGACTGAGGCACGGCTCGCGAAAAGGACAAACTTATTTGATTTTATTCATACGGCTCTGGAAACTGATCCCTTGTACCGCTTCGAAGTTTTGATATAATCAAGAAGTTTTTCTCTTCTTTGAAGTACCCGATAATTACTTCCTCTGCTGATTCACAAAGCTTTTGAGTGTTTGAGTTTCCTGCAATTGGGAAGAAAGATCATTCTAGCTTTCTCCCATCGAGATTGGCCCTACTATTGCTCTTCGTAGTAACAATAACTCCCATGTTCTCATAATCTTCATAAAAAATATTGCAATTTTTTAATCCATTTGTGTGCTGTGAGTTTAAAAAAGAGTTTAGTAGCACGAACGCTATCCCTTGAGCTCTATCTGATTTTCCATTTTACATAAGCGAGCTCATGTTCACTGATCTTGGAATATATTGTAGGTGGGTATTTCCTGTGCCAAAGTCTCCTCTGTAAACCCCGATTCTAGGTCGTTCATGGGTTAGTCAATAGGTGTGACTAAAACCGTAGGTAGTCCATTCTGCTATACGTACTCCTTTTTTTTTGAGTGAATTAGATATAATTCTCTTCAATGTCTTCAAAATTGGTCATTCGCTCGACGGGTTGATTCTATCCGATTTTTGCACCTAAATCCTCACGCATATCGATACTTATTTGATAATTGATTCCATTGATGCGATCACAACCGTCACAATTGGCCATCAAGAATGAGTAAAAAAAATAAATCGGGAAATACTAAACACCCTAGCTTCAACTTGTTCTTCTTAGTCCTGAAAGGTTCACGTGTGGTATTGCATTATGCCTAGTCTTGGATGATGTATTAGTTGTTCGTGAATGTACGTGATTGTCTTATGCTGATTGGGATCAAAAATTGAAATCGCTGAAGTATGTTCAAGAACCCTGTAAGCTTTCTAAAAATTACAAAATTCAGGGAATAAAAAACTCGGATAGAATCGAAGTATTTTCACTCAGTTGGGTTCCACGAAGGCCCTTGATCTACATCAGATGTCAAATGCGCCGCCTTACCGCATATATAATCCAATTCCAAACCAAACTACCAGAGCTCTAGAAATGCGCTCAGAGCAGTAAATACACAATTTGATCATACTTAAAACAGAAATATTCTAACAAAAGCAGATTTGAACCCTAAATGAATTTCCCGCTTCGAAAATTCATTAAATCTTGACTCTATCGTTGTTCAGCAAAAACCGTCAGTTCTATTTAGTATCTTCGTGACTAATTAGGACCGCGAATTTTTTTTTTTTTTTTTGCTCTACGCATTTTTCGTGATTTTTTCTTCAGTTTCCACCAACAATATCTCACATCTCTCACTAGGTTCCGTTATTTGATTCTAGCACCACCAATAAAAATATGAGTGCCACAATTAAATTGGAGAAAACCGACAGGAGGGACACTCTTGTCGCCATCGAAAAGAAGTACCAGCAGTACTGGGCCGAAAACAAGTTTTTCGATGTGGATGCACCCTCTTTGGAGGAGGATCCAGAAGAAGATGGAGAAAAATTACGTGAAACTCACCCCAAGTATTTCGCCACCATGGCTTATCCATACATGAACGGTGTTTTGCACGCGGGTCACTCTTTCACACTTTCGAAAGTCGAGTTTGGTACCGGTTTCGAGAGAATGAATGGTAAGAGAGCGCTTTTCCCATTGGGTTTCCACTGTACCGGTATGCCTATCAAGTCTTCTGCCGACAAAATCAAGCGTGAAATCGAGCAGTTTGGCGCTGACTTTTCCGGTGCTCCTGAGGAAGATGATGAGGAGCCCGAGGCTCCTAAGGAGCAGGCGAAAAAGGAGGACATCACCAAGTTCACTGCCAAAAAATCAAAGGCTGCCGCTAAGCAAGGAAGAGGTAAGTACCAGTTCGAAATCATGATGCAGTTGGGTCTTAGCAAGGAGGAAGTTGCTGCATTCGCCGACCCTCAACATTGGCTCGAGCACTTCCCACCTTTAGTGCAAAAGGACGTGACTGCTTTTGGTGGAAGAGTCGATTGGAGAAGATCGATGGTCACCACGCCTGCTAATGCATACTACGATGCATTTGTGCGCTGGCAGATCAACCGCTTGAAGGACGTGGGTAAAATCAAGTTTGGTGAGCGTTACACCATCTACTCGGAGAAAGATGGCCAGGCTTGTTTGGACCACGATAGACAATCTGGTGAAGGTGTGAACCCACAAGAATACGTCGGCATCAAGATTGCCGTGACCGAGTTTGCTCCTGCCGCGCAACAGGTGTTTGCCGAACACAACTTCGACCTCACTGCCAACAAGGTTTACCTTGTGGCTGCTACTTTGAGACCTGAAACCATGTATGGACAATCGTGTTGTTTTGTTTCGCCCAAGATTGAGTACGGTGTGTTCAAGGCCGCAGAGGGCGAGTACTTCATCACCACGAAGCGTGCTTTTAAGAACATGTGCTACCAGAAATTGACTCCTGTGAGAGGCGACTACACTGCTACCTTGACCATTAATGGTGGTGCTATTGTTGGATCCAAGATCACGCCTCCTTCTGCTGTGTTGAAGAACTTGCGTGTGCTCCCCATGGATACGATTTTGGCCAATAAGGGTACTGGTGTGGTCACATGTGTGCCTTCTGACTCGCCCGATGATTTTATTACTACCAAGGATTTGGCTAACAAGCCCGAGTATTACAAGGTCGAGAAGGACTGGGTGCAGACTGAGATCGTGCCTATCATTCAGACCGAGAAGTTTGGTGACAAGTGTGCTGAGTTCTTGGTCAACGACTTGAAGATCCAGTCTCCAAAGGATGCTGTGCAATTGGCCAAGGCCAAGGAGCTTTCCTACAAGGAGGGTTTCTACAATGGTACCATGCTTATTGGTAAATACAAGGGTGAGAAGGTGGAGGCCGCCAAGCCAAAGGTCAAGGCCGACATGATTGCTGCCGGTGAAGCCTTTGTTTACAACGAGCCCGAAGGCCCTGTCATGTCCAGATCCGGTGACGAGTGTATTGTGTCTTTGGAAGACCAATGGTACATTGACTACGGTGAGGAGTCGTGGAAGAACCAGGCCTTGGAGTGTCTTGCCAGCATGGAGACTTTCACCAAGGAAACCAGAAACGGCTTTGAGTCTGTGTTGGACTGGTTGAAGAACTGGGCTCTTACCAGAACTTATGGTTTGGGTACTAAGTGTCCATGGGACGAGTCACAGTTGATTGAGTCGCTTTCTGACTCTACTGTTTACATGGCCTACTACACTATTGCCCGTTTCTTGCACTCGGACTACTACGGCAAGGTCCAGGGTAAGTTTAACATCAAGCCTGAGCAATTGACCGACGAGGTGTTCGACTACATCTTTGCCAGACGCGAGAATATCTCTACTGATATTCCGGTTGAGCAGTTGAAGGAGATCAGAAGAGAGTTTGAGTACTTCTATCCATTGGACGTTAGAGTGTCTGGTAAGGACTTGATCCCCAACCACTTGACCTTCTTCATCTACACCCACGTGGCCTTGTTCCCCAAGAGATTCTGGCCAAAGGGTATCCGTGCCAATGGTCACTTGATGTTGAACAACGCCAAGATGTCCAAGTCCACGGGTAACTTCTTGACCTTGCAACAGATTGTGGAGAAGTTTGGTGCCGATGCTTCCAGAATTGCCTTGGCCGATGCCGGTGACTCTGTTGAGGATGCCAACTTTGACGAGTCCAACGCCAACGCCGCTATTTTGCGTTTGACCACGCTTAAAGAATGGTGTGAGGAGATCAAGGCCTCGCAGGCTTCTTTGAGAACTGGCGAGTTCTCCTCTTTCTTCGATGCTGCTTTCGACAACGAGATGAACAACTTGGTTGAGCAGGCTTACGAGCAATACTCGCTCACCAACTACAAGAGTGCGCTTAAGTACGGTTTGTTTGACTTCCAAACTGCCAGAGACTACTACAGAGACTCTGTGGGAACTATGCACAAGGATTTGGTCTTCAAGTACATCGAGTTGCAGGCTTTGTTGTTGGCCCCAATTGCTCCTCATTTTGCTGAGTACTTGTACAAGGAGGTTTTGGAGAAGGAGGGTTCCGTGCAAACTACGCAATTCCCAAGAGCCGCCAAGCCAATTTCTCAAGGTTTGTTGGACTCCTTGGATTACGTCAAGGAATTGGCCAGAGCTGTCCGTGACGCCGAGAGTGTTGTGTTGAAGTCTAAGAAGGGTAAGGCTGAAGTTGATGCCAGTAAGCCAGCTACATTGACTTTGCTCGTGTCAACGTCGTTCCCAGAATGGCAAGACGAGTACATTGAGCTTGTGAGACAGTTGTTTGAAAGCCTGACTTTGAACGACAACAAGGTTATTAAGGAGAAGGTTGGTAAAGACATGAAGAGAGCCATGCCTTTCATCAATTTCTTGAAGCAAAGATTGGCCAAGGAGGACCCTAAGACTGTTTTCAACAGAAAGTTGACTTTCGACGAAGGCGAACTCTTGCAACAGGTGGTTGACATTGTCCAAAAGTCCACCACCACCATCAAGATCGAGAAGCTCCAGATTGTTTCTTTCCCATACGGAAGCAAACAAGGTTTGGACCTTTCTACGGGTAAGGAGGTTGAGATCACCGCTACCGGTAAGGTTGTCGAGGCTGCTGTGCCAGGTCAACCCGGTATTTTGATCAGAAATGTCGAGTAAATATGTGTATAAGGACGATCTGCGGAGATTTGACGCAGCAATCACTGGAACTAAATGAATTATTACGTTGAATTATGGTTGTA
>JAJMCO010000128.1:0-37710 GCA_030573015.1 Metschnikowia peoriensis | reverse complement strand
GCCGGCCGCACCACGCCCATGGTGGCTGCATATGCCAACAGGAAAATAAGAGGGCCCTATAAATCCCAATCAAGCAGTGCCACAGTTTCAGAGTTTCCGCCTAATTCATCGTCGTCTTCATCTAGCGGCACACTGCGTGCAATACCGGCCACCAGCGGCGGCAAGCGAGGCCCGTTTTGCTCGGCCAACGCCACGAGCCGGGACTGGTGCGTTCGTGCAAGCACTGCAAGCTGAACAGGCCACACAACATATGCCACACGGCGGCCAATCTGCCGAAAATCGCGTTTCAACGTTTCAAGCACCGGTTCATCGAGCGGATCTCCGCCGGCAAGGCGCCGTTCGGCAATTTTACTGGACAGTTGGAATTGCTTCAATGTGAAAAACGGCGTGAATGCCGCCACCAAGTCGACCTGAGGCGCCCATTGTTGTGACGCACAAGTCGCAGCAATAAACCTCAACCTCTCATTGATCGTCTTCAGTCCAAGGTGAGGGTTGGGGTGGAAGCTATACAAGCGGAATGGTTCCATAGGATCAGTAGTAGGATCAGTAGAGGTAGCTACTTCTGATGGTGTGTTCCTTGAGTCATAGTGTGTGCTTATACTAGAGAATGTCAAAGTAGAATAGATTACTTAAGTAGAGTCGTCCAATGTGCGACTCTACTCACTTTTACTCATAGAGGTGAGACTTCATATAAAGATGATGAATGTAGAAAGCATAATATTGGTTAATACTATGCGCACTACATTCATCTCAACACCCATGCAGATTGCAGCGCGGTTTGTGTTTGAGAGGGTTGACTAGAAGGAGCCACAGTGATAAGTTAAGAACTTGCCTTCATTCTTATGGTGGTTGGACAGGCTCCTCCGCGTCTGCAATGATGAAATCCGTCTCATCTAGTACGTCTTTCCTGCTCATGAATTTTTTCTTTTTCTATTCTGAAACTTCAGTTCTGTCTTGCTTGGTGGGACCCACTGGGTGCGAATTGAAGGATCAGAAAACTGCAACTTTAGAAACTTGTGGTTTAGCTACGCAAAGGATTCAGTTTGATATTTTTAGTGGTACCAGAATTCCAACAATTTATTTTTCATTAATGGCTTCAATTTGCCGTTCTAATCAAAGAACAGAAAGCATGAAGACCGTCTCAATGCGAGAGGAATAAAAGAAAAAAAAAAACATGTTCAGATTTAAGACGTGTTATTTCCTCCCCGTAAGCTAGAAACTTTTTTTGGAGTTCAGTATTACATAGTTTCTTAGATTATGGATGGTCTCAAATGACAATGAATTCGCTGGCAAACAGACATAAGTGTAGCTGCACTCCTTGAATTCCGCAAACCATTCTCAAAAGCAAATACCATTATTAATGTAGAGTAAACTCTTCACTCAAATACAGTAGGAGGCCAATTAGGTCTCTGTTCTTTGTAAAGAAACACACCAGATGGACCCAGCTGTCTGTTTTGCGCCTTTAAAATCTGCGCCATGCTATCTATAATCGACTGTTCCAAGCCAATAAAGTCAAATCCCAACAATTCTCTTGTCTTTTGATTATCGATATTTGCCACACAGTTGAAAGGTCCCTTTCCGTATTCTCCCACAGGCAAGTTGGTTTTCTAAAAGTCAAAGTTATTCCGCAAAATTTCAAGCAATCGCTGAGATGTGAAAGGCTCTGCATTGAGTGAAAGCCGTTGCTGTGATATATTGCCTTCAAAAGCTGCCAAATGTGCACGTGCCACATCACGTACATCAACAAAGCCGCCACTATAATTTGGGATTTCTGAATCCGATGACAACCTTGAGAATTCATTAATTATCTCGGCGGAATATCCCATATCGTTAGATAAAAATGCCTGTGGATCAAATAGATACAGTGGACTGAGTGTATTCAAACAAATTTCGGCCTCGCGGTCATGTGATAATCCCACGCCGCCTTGTCTGCAAATTTCTTTGATCCATAGTATCCAAGAAAGGGGCTGGCCAAAGCCTGTTCCCATGTGACGGGGCTCTATGTAACTTCCGAAGTCTCGTACTTGGGAGATCATCCGTGTGAAATCAGAATGTGCAACCACTGACGAATTCACAACCACATGTATAATCTGGCGCCCATAACCTTCAATGGCCCGAAACACATGTTTAGTTCCTCCAACAGCTGGTACAAGAGAATACTTTTCGACATTGCAAATTTCGAAATTGAGGGGCGAGGCTGTATGTAAAATTACTGTCTCATCCTTGTGTCTTTTCAAAGCTTGATCAAAGGCAGGGGGGGTTTCAAAAACAGGCACCACCTTGTAAGTGAAGTTCTTCGAGTCAAAGACCCGCTGGAGAAGGTTTCCCTTTTCGATTGTCCTTACGGTTCCCACCACACTATATTTTCTTTTTTTTATTTGCAAGAAGAAGTTTGATTATATGCTGGGCAATATACCCGGTAGCACAGTGACGAGAAAAGTGGTGGACATTTTATCATATTAAAAAACTGAAACATTTTGGTCCCTTCACAAGCAGGAAAATAAAATCAAACAAGTTCAAGCCTTCAACTTGATGAATTAGCAATTTTGTTATTGACCTATGAAGGAAAGTTCAAATGAAAGATAAGGGAATGGGAAGTGTCCATGTTTCCCAATTTAGAAAAAGGGAACATTGATGGGCATTTTGGGGCTGTAATTTGTCTTTTTTGTTATAGCTGTCTGTTATAGTTGATTAGCGCTTAGAGAACAAATGAATTGAGGCATCGCTCGAATAGCCTTATCCAGAAATCTTTTGAGAATGACAGAATAACTGTTTTCTAAGGTGTGGAAATCTTTGTTCAATTTCATAGTGATAAGTGAGATAAAGAGAAGTGAGAATCCTGTGGATGCACTTAAGACTAATGGCATTCATTCACTCAGGAATACTTCCTCATCAATTTCTGTAAACCCAGTGATTTCTTACCTCGAGCCATATCATCTGTCAAATTAATTCACTGACTCCTTCGATATGCCAGCATTGAAGGGAAGCAGGGATGAGAAATTTCTTCGGTTCCGTTTGTTCAATATCTGAGCCACCGCGTCACCGGTAGCTAAGTGCGAGTGGCTAGAAACAAAAAAAAAAATTGAAAAAATGAAGCTATGAACAGAAGGGATATGAAGTGATTGATTGATGATCAAACTTCGGAGACAAGTTTTGATTTATCGTTTATTTTCAGCTTTTCACATACTACTTTTTCCTCACAACATTCCAACTTTAACTCCTTTACTTACACTAACGCGGGTTGCTAGTGGACCCACTTTTTCCCGACACGTCCATCCTGTACTTTCCCTTTCCGTACACGCGTACGCGTTTTCTTCCACGCCGTATTCCAAAGCCGAAAAAGAAAAAGAAGAAGAAAAAAAACCAAACGAGAAACACACAACGAAAGTGTATGGTTTTGCTTTAGAATTTTGGCCCCTCTTTTTCACTTTCCCACGCGCAAAGGAATAATCTGATACAGAATAGAAAGAAGGATTCACACAAATTCCATCAAATTTAGAGAGCCTCAAAGTTCAACAACACCTTCCAAATGTTTAGACAGACAAAGAGAAGAACCGCTGGACGCAGAAATTTCGAGGAAGTGGCTGCTTTTGCAGACGCTTCTGGCACTCTGTTTTATCCCTCGCGGCTTTCTTTCTACGAAGCCCCTCCTTACGAGGAAATCACGTTGGAAGAATTTGAGTCGTGGGCAATTGACCGGTTGAAAATTTTGATTGAAATCGAGTCATGTGTGGCAAGATCAAAGCCGATCAAAGAGATCGAGGCGATCGTGAAACCGCTTTTGCTAAAATTTTTACCCCTTTCTCCAACAGCAGCTTCCTCCTCTGCATCATCGACGATGGATGCCAAGATCTTCGCTGAGCGCCGGAAAGATTACTATTCACATTTCACCTTGCGCTTAGTGTTTTGCCGGACGGAGGAACTCAGGAAAAAATTCGCCAAAAATGAGGCAATGCTTTTCAAAATCAGGTACGGTATGCTCCAGCCAAAGGAACAGCGGGAATTTGTTAAGCTCAATTCGGAAAAATTGTCGTGGGATTATGTTCTGGACACAGAGAAGTCTGAATTGCTTGATCTTTTGTATGCCTCCTCTGGGCCAACTATTAGAACCGTGCTTACTATTGATAGTGCTGGCGATTCTACGTTCAACATTACCCCAGAACAGCTTAAGGCACATATCAGAGAAAAGGAAACTTTCATTAAGTTGCCTTTTGAGAAAGTGCCTCAGCTTGTGTCGCTGAGACAAGTCTACTTATCTCGCGGATTTGCTTATATTCCTTCGACGCTTCAGGTAAGCTTGTTGACGACAGTTTTCCAAGACTCGCTATCACAAGCCTTGCTCAAAACTTTGCGTGCTATTCCACGCTTGGAAGAAGATGATAGATTGCTTCCACTTCTTAACAATCTCTCAAAGAATTTCGCCAATATCCAATATGAGAACTTTGGTGATCTGGCCAACGCTTCCGATATCAACGCAATCTCGATCTCCACACCTCAAATTAACAAGCATTATCCGCTTTGTGCGTCTCATCTTCAGAAAAACATGAAACTCAACTCTCACTTGAAGTACGATGGGCGTCAACAATTTGGTTTGTTCTTGAAGGGGATTGGTCTCAACGTGGATGAAGCGTTGAAGTTTTGGTCAAACGAGTTCACCAAGTCAGGGAAGATGAGTATTGACTCGTTCAATAAGGAGTACAGATACAACATCAGGCATATTTATGGTTTAGAGGGAAGCCGTGTCAATTACAAGCCATACGACTGTAACACGATTTTGTCTAGAAAACGGCCTCAACGTGGTGAGTTCCATGGATGTCCATACAGAGATTTGCCCATGGAACTGCTTGTGAACAACTTAAATGAGATGGGTATCCGGGATCCACATGAAATCAATGGAATTGTCGAGGATGTGAACAAGAACGAATTCACCGTCGCTTGTACCAAGGTCTTTGAGATCACACACAAGCAACAGATGGAGAAGGCAGCAAAGCCAGAGAACTTGCACATCACTCATCCAAATTTATACTTTGATCGTTCACGGCAATTGGAGAAAAACGAGAGTAAACCAGCTCCTTCGACGAGCAATTAGAGAAAGGAATCATTGTATATTTATTAGGGGCTATCATGACAAATCTATAGAGTCTAAAACGCGCTTGAACCCAAACCAGGAGGCACCGGACCCACAAATGCCGACCCAGAATGGAGACAAGCAGCCATCGTAAAGAGACCAGTGGAGCACAAGCGGGATCTGAATCGCCTGTGTGAAAAGATTGATGCGCCAGTTCTTATCTCTCTTCGAGATAGGATACCGTCTAAAAAGCTCGAGAATTTCAATAGCAAGATATGCACCCCATACTCTGGAGCTCCATATGTAAGTTTCCATACACCAGTAATCGTTATTGCTGGTGCCTATCCAGTTATGGTCCGTCAACCAACCCATGTTTTCAAGAAGTTCTAGAACTAGACAGTTTATCGCCTGGGCAAAATTAATTAGGCGATCGAATCTAGGCACTGCCAGAGCCGGGTTCATAAGTGCAGAAAACTCATCAATAATCCATGGCATGTATTTGATGGCCTCAACCAAACGATTGAAAATCCGGATATCGGAAATATACGAAGATATCGCTTTCAAGTGTGCGGCCAATTTGGAAACAGGAACTGTAGCTTCAATTTTTGTCTCCTTGTCGGATTCTTCATTCGATCTTTTTTTCTCACTCAAGTATCTTTGAAGCGATTTTTGGGGTAGCGCTGTTGGGAAGAAACGGCTCAAAATCTTGAGTACATTTGTTCTCTGAGAATCGACAAAGTCCAAGATCTTGCGTTTATTGTTCAACACTGCACTCAATAAAAGCGTGAAGTAGCAAATAAAATATAGCGACGCGTCAAGAGTAGACGTGCTTGCAAGCACTTTATCGTTGATTTCCTGGTAAAACTTGCGAGAAAAAAGCGATTTCTTCAATGCTGTGTTGAGTTTCAAAAGCACCGATATGGGTATGTTTTGGAGAGGCTTGGCTCTTGTGGGAGACGCAATTCCTGCAATCACCATTCTATCTATCGTGTGGGAGTCAATGAATAAATAAATGAATAATCTGGAAATTAAGACTTCAATTATCTCCAGTTTAATTTTTGTGGAATTGTGGTTTTATTGTTTGCAAATGACTTATGGAGTTATGCTCAATGTGACTCAGAAACCGTAATCTTGGTGATGTCAGCTATATCCATATACACAACCAGATATGAGAATTGTTGGTTTCTTCCTTTCTTTTGTGAAGCCCACTTTTCTGAGAAATAACTTAGGAAATTGAAAAATTGGGAAAAATTATGAAAAAAAGAATATTCTAAGCAATCAGACTTGGTTATGTACATTTTCCAGGTTAACCCCGGTGGGGTGCGGCTTGCCGCATCTCTTAAATAGGTCAACGGATCCGAGGCTCGTCATCAAACGTGATATGGTCAAAACAGCGAGTGAATTCTCTTTTTTATTTAGTTTTAGCGATTTTTTTTCTTTTTTCTATTTTCATTTACAGTCTTACCTTAAAGTGGTCGTTGTAAGAGAATAATTTCCCTCAAAAATCTCCAATATATCAATTATACTAAGCCTTGGATTTCTGCCAAATGGAAATAACCCCAGTGCATTTTATGTGAGCCGAGGTTCACTCGCCCGGCACCCGCACTCATTCTCAGCACGAGTCAAAAATACTACATGTATACATTCAAAAGTTGCTGTTACATTAAGCAGTCGATTGGCATTCTTCGATTTATAAGCCTATTCAAGGTTTTTCCACGGAAGAGAAATAAAAAGAATTTTATCAAACTCTCCTGATGATAGAAGTTCCTCTACAGTAATTAAAAGGTAGATTGAAACCTAGCGTTTTAGTAAACACCGTCTTATAAGAAGTAAAGAAATAATTAAAGGTTGGACGAGGAAGAGCCGGCCCTCATAGTGGTGGAGCTAAACGCTGGTTCCTTGGGCGTCGAGCCAAAGGCCTGCTGCTCTTTAGAAGCATATACCTGTAAAGCGTGCTCGTCAGCAGAACCCACAGTTTCCAACACAAGCTCGTTGATTTCCTCAACATCATCAGCAACCTGGGGCAAGAACAAGTTCAAGAATAAACCGATGAATCCTGTAACGGCAAAGCCTGTTTTCATCACTAACACAATCGCATCGAAAAAACCTTGCAACGACTTGTTGTCACCTTTGTAAGTGAAAACATTAGAAAACCAATTGGGGACTAAAGTAGCACCAATTCCCGGCAAAAGAGAGGCGGTCAACAAGAAACGGTCTCTTCTGGTGAACTCAGTGGTGGAAATAATCTTGATTCCCGATACTGCAACAGAAGTGAACAAAAACGAAGTCATGCCTCCCAACACAGTCTTGGGGATCGAAACAATAGCACCAGCAAATTTACCGAAAACACCCATGACAATCAAGAAAAATGCACACCAGTATCCAACTCTTCTGTTCGCACATTTGGTGACAGAAATCACACCGTTATTCTGTGCAAAAGTGGACATTGGAGTAACAGTCATCAAACCCGAGAAAATACCGTTAAGACCATCACAAAGGATACCACCCTGGATTCTCGACTCATATTGTTCGCCTTCCACCTCTAGTCTGGACACGTCACAGGTGGCAGTGATATCACCGGTGGCCTCCATGACCAAGACTATATACACTGCCAAAAAGGGCAAAACAAGAGGACCATATACTTTCAAGGGGAAAGTCTCGACCCAGGGGAAAGTGACAGCTGGCGCAATTTTGATCAGGGAGCTGGAAAAGTATCCACAAGCAGCAGCAACAATGCATCCCACCAACAAACCCACAATAACTGCACATGATTTCATAATTGGAGCACCAAATCTTTCACAGATGATGATAGAAACGTAGACAAGGAAACCCAAGCCAACGAATTGGGCCGATCCCCAGGGCAAGTGCTTCACGCCACATTTAGAACCCACACATCCAGAGCCTCCAACCCAGTCCTTGAATCCAGATTCAATCAATTTTGCACCAATCAAAAGCACCACTGGACCTGTAACAATGGCTGGAAACAATCTTTGGAGCACTTTGGATGGTGAAAACGATAACAACACGTTGATCAATGCACACACAATACCGGTACCCAAAATAAGCCCATATCCCTCGGGACAAGGCTGTTTCACACCGTCAATAACTTTGCATATACCGTTAGTGTACATGACGGGGAACGCACTCGAGACAATTGTGATTGTGGAAAAAGAGGTTCCCACCACAGAAAGCAAACCTGTTCCGATAAAGTATTTAGTGCCGTAAATTTTAAACCGAGTAATTTGCACGGCCGATAAAATACCAGATGCAATTAAAGACGCAGAAACCAAATACTCCGAGGTTTTGGTGGACAAATTCGCCGTTGCCGAAATAATAATAGGAGGCGTCACAACACCAGCCAACATCGCTAATGCGTGCTGGAATCCTAAGATAAATCCAAGGAAAAGTGGCATATCCGAATTCAAGCCGAAAAATGGCTGTGTTTTAGCAGGCCGTTTAGAAAAGGGCAAATCTGGCACGAAAAGGTATGCGTAATCATAGTCACCGAAAAATCCTTCTTTCGTGGTCCATTTATGGAGCGTCCGTCTGCCAAATGTAGCAAGGGAACCCGTGTTGATCATGTTGATAAAGCACTAGATTCTTTTTTTTATTTTGCAGGAGACGCGTGAAGATATTTTATAAGCACGGCCTTGGTTTAAGCAAGTATCCGCAAGTGAAAGGAAAAATAGTTTATAAAAACCGGGTATTGAAAAAAAGAAATCAACGAACAAGTTCTTGCTTCTTGTATTTGAGAATTGACCACCCAGAAATTAACCGGCAAGATCTCGCGGGTTATATAGCTAAGCGAACGAGGTGAAAATTTCATCTCATTTCCATCTTTCTTTATCTACCGACAATATGCAGGTCCTGGCTGCTTCTCGCGCGCGGCGATGATAAGTGTTCGGACATTTCCGAAAGATAGCAGATGCGGAATCAAATTTCTATAGCAAGAAAAAGGACGCCCCATTAGGAGTAACGATCTTGGAATTTCTTTTTTTTAGAAAAAAAAGCTTCTAGTTTTAAGAAGTAATAATTTCTAATATATGGCTTTTTTTAGTTTCAACCCGTTAGTTTGCTCTTTCACTAGGCCGTGTTTATTGCAGGTGTGAAATTCCGCCGCCACTTGGTTCCTATTGATACGACAATATAAAGCAGATCTCGATACCACATGCAGGTCGATAACAATTTTTTCTTCTTTTTTCCTTATTATTTTGATTTCTTTTTCTTGTTCTTGTGGAGATAAAGAAATCCACACGCGACTCACGTGCATTTGTTAATTTTCGGCCCGACGGGCCTTCAAGTGAAACTGAAAGATAGCGGGCAGATCTCTATTCTCGGAACAATTTCATCTGTTTTTTTCGACTAGCAAGCACAGGCACTTGGACGCCCGACTCTCAGTAGCAAAGAAAATTTCCTTTTGCAAGAAATGTTGAATTATTGATATTTTTGTTTTCTCTCTCCTTACTCTTTTTGTTTTTAGTTATCCATTTATTTCTTTTGGGTTTTCAGTGATGCAGGGGAGAGAGGAACCTTCTAGGTTATGAGCGGGTCAAATCATCATTGGTTGCCTCGGGGATTTTACCTGGAGGTTTAAAATTCGGATGCATCAGTTGTGAGTTTTGTCCGCAAACACAAAAGCAAAAAAAAACTAAGAAAAAGAAAGAGAAAAGAAAAAAAATACACACACACACAATCAGCGCGATCACAATCATGACTTACTTGAAACTCATAATAGCCTCCCTTTTCTTTGTCTTCTCGAACTCGTGTTGTTTAATACAAGTCACATTTCTGAGAATTCACCACACAATTTCGGAATAACAATAAGTGTTTTCTAATTAGCCTCAGCCTTGAATGTTCGGGCTCATAAAATCAAGTGGATAAATACCAAAGTGCCAAACTGCCCCGCATTTCGAAGGAATTTTGGGCCAGAAACCACATATGAAAGTGGGAACAGAAATGGTAAAAAAATGGACCAATTTAACGGCTTTGTTTTCCCCACAAATATACCTATTGAAAGCCCTCTTTTCACAGGCAAGCGAAGATTCTCCTAGATTGAGTCTCATCCAAAGATACCATTTTTCGAAAATTTCATTAAGCATTGCCATCTCTTGAAATATTGGAATTAACATTTTGCTATACTACAAGCCCCGAAAAAAAATTCTCCAGTTTGAATTTTTAATCAGTCCTGAAATTCCCCGAAAAAAAAAGACAATTTTTTGTGCACCACACCGCTCATTGTTGTGCCAATCGGAACAATACCCAGATCTCGCTGGCATTTTTAAAACGGCGGAGCGTTATAAAGTGAGCAACAATTGAGGAAAGAGCTGGAATCAGAATGAGGAAAGTCGACCGTGCCCATGGCGTTGATTTCTTCAAAAGAAAAAAAGAAAACAAAAAAGCTTTATTTTCTACTATTCAATTTTTTCAAGCCTAATTTCAATCAGAAGAAACTTGTTTTCACTCCTTGTTCCGTTATTTGAATCGGGCTTTGGAAAAGGTCAAAGTACTTCAGTGCACTAGTACATTTTTATCACTTTTATGTTTCCCCAAAAAACTTTTACTAGAGTTTACTTCTTAATCCTCTTTTTTATTGTCTCGAAAATCAAAATTTTTGGATGCCTAAAAAAATACTTACTCTTTTATAGGGTGTCATCATTCAAGGGACCGCTTTGTAAAAACAAATAAAGAATACACTCATTTCCTTTCAATACTCATCACAATGAATCTCCAAAATCAGGTCTTGGTTTGTTCAAATCTTCCAACAGTGCCGTTGGTCTTTCGGCCTGTGGTGTGACTCTGACCGCATGTCTTGAAACAGGGGCATCCCAATCAACAATAGCAGTATGGACCGTTCTTCTGTTATCCCAGATCACGACCGTGTTCGGTTCCCAATTGGCTCTCAACTGCAAATCATGCGCAGACTCAATATGCTTATAAAGAAACTTAAGAAGATGCTCTGATTCCTCATCTTTCAACTCGACAATTCTTTTGGCAAAAGGTCTATTCACGTAAATGGCTTTTTCTTTTGTCACTGGATGAACACGAACCAATGGATGGATATGTTCTGCAGGCGATCTTCTTTCAATTCCTCCATGAGCAACGGAGTTTCTTGATTGAGTATATGATGAGTGCAAAATGTGCAATCCATCTAACCTCTTTTGGAAGGCAGGTGAAAGTCTCTTATAAGCTTCCACTGTATCCGCAAATAAAGTGTCTCCACCAGCTTCAGGGCCTTCAAGAACAGCGAAAAATGTGGTTCCTGGTGGTTGCAGCTCATAGGAAACGTCAGAATGCCACTCGATATTGTTGGTTTTTTGTGCAAAAGTTCTGGAGAATTCCTCTGCATCTGGGCGACGATAGGTGACATGGATTTCCGGGTATCCTTTAGGAGCACCTGAGGTTGGGTGGATATGAAGTTTTCCAAAATGACGGCCATATTCCGTGATGAACTCGGGACCTTTTTTAGCCCAGTCCTGGTCTCTGAAAACCACGACTCCTCTTTTAGCCACAAACAAAGCCAACTCATCTTTTCCTTCTGCACTCAATTGTGAGATTTGAACTCCGGTTACTTCAGTTCCCAATTTCGGGGTGATATTCTTTAAAACCTCGCCCTTTTGAGGGAAAAGGTTATGGAGCAATGGGTCTGCCCTAGCTCCCGGATCTTGATGTTCAAAAAATTTCACCCGGGGAAACTTTTGCTTAGGGTCCCACGTGGGAAGATATTCGGGAAATTGAGACGTTTTTGCAGCTTCACTGCTCACTTTAAATACACCGTTTTCATCTACTTCATCTGTTGCATCATGGAAATGAAAGTCGGAAATCGTGTATCTGCTTTTATCGAATTTCTCTGTCAAAGAGGGCATTTTTAGTGATAATGAACAGATCACACCAACGCTAATTTGCAATTACAGAGGTTTAAGTACCTTTGAATTGTTCGAATCATTGCTGAGCCACACCTAATATTTCTTCTTTATTTTGCAATCGGTCACGTGATGCGCCACAGCTGGTGCTGCGATAAGCCAAGAAGATCTTGTGGAAAAGGAGGCATTTGTGCCGGACTGTTCCGGATTTATCTGAGGTAATTTTTTACAAGGCCGGGCCGGTAATCTATTGCTATCTGAAAATCTTTGTTGTTAAGATAAATAAAGAAATGATTGTAAGAGGCGATAGCAATTTCTAATTTGCAAAATCTTGCCATTAGAAATATACTGCCAACCGTAATTGCCTAAAAAATCTGGATCACTTTGATATCTGTAGTAGTCTTTCGTGTGAACATACTAATAAGCAGCCAAGAATTTGACGCAAATTTGAACACGCTGCTGTTATCTTCCGATATCAATTTTCAAACTTGCGCCTCAATCATGCAATTTCAAGACCTGGTTTGGTGATAAAGGGGCATGCGTCTATTTCGAAAATCGCGAAAACCATTGATCCAAGCATTTTCTAAAATAAGGGGGAATTCAATGGCATAAACAATTTCAAATACTCACAAACAATTTTAGCACCAAATAAGAAATCAGAATGAGTACAGTTTGTCTTGAACGAAAGTCGTATAGTACGCGATCAAAGAATCTCGACACCGGTTGGTTTAAATAGAATATTGGAACCCACTCCATTAATGGGCGAACTCTATCTTGACTGGGGATCAGTGTTGCACAATCGCAGCAATTGCGACATCGTAGTCCGCAATCATAATTAATTATTACAAAAAGGATTTTTGCAATTACGCTAGTCCTGTGCATACAATTCGGATTACAAAAATTCTACGAATTCACAGTGTGGGACTGAGTATTGATTCTAAAATGAATGTGTAACTTTTAAGGGAGGAAGTCCCATCATAAAAGTGTAAGGTGATCCCCAAATACTTAACGCGTTTACCGGTAGTCCATTTATCAAGCGTGAGAGAGAAGTGGCGATCATAATCTTCCACTTTCGTCTTTAATTTTTTGACTTCCCGTGTTTTAATTTTATCGACAGTACGAGACATCTGACCACGAGATACAACCTTACCCAAGCCTTCTCTTGAATATTCCAATTGCTCTTTCGCTGAGTCGCAAACACTGGAAGGGAAATTCTTTTTCACCAAATGGTTTATGTATAGCTCTTGAAAGACTTCCGAGAAGAAATCACGTTTCTGCCTCTTGGTAACATTTGAACCTGGGCGGGGCTTTGGAGATGTCAGGTTGAGAATCACGTCAATAGTTGCATCACCGTCTCTTTAATTTTTGAGAAGGACAAAATCCAAAATGGTATCTTGCCTTCTCTTTCGCCCATTCCGAAGATTTTTATGCGCCGTTCTTGCCATATTGAGTAATCTTTTGTCATGTTTTCTTTGCAGCGTGAAAAAGTTTTAATGGTAAAAAAATCCATGACTGCATCTTTATCTCTACGCAGAAAATGTTCTCTAATTTGTTCTATTCCTCTGCCTCTTTTAGACAAGAAAACGGTAGTCTGATGTGTGTTTATATCGGATATACGCGTTCTAAAGATTTCATTATTTAAAATACACGATGAGCAAGGCGTGCAAAGGTGTGCTGATACGCGACCGTGACTGCCTACCTCGAAAATGACAATCTCTATTATCTTGTGCTCGGTCGATCGAATGGTTTAAAAAATTAAAAAATCTTTGAAATTCCCAGCGATTTTCAAATAAGAGCCCACTGGCTATCTCTGTCACATAACTTGATCACGTGTTGCAATCGTAGATACGATTTTAAAACGTATTCCTAAATTGGCTGATTTAATTATTACAACTACAAATTGTCAAATGCTGTAAATCGCGAATCATATTCCCCCACTTACGACATCTGACACACTGCTGAGGATATACTGCCAAGTGATTCAGCTCTTAAATTTCTTCTCATATTGAAAAATTAAGGTTGAACACTTGCCGATTTGCATAATTCTCACCTGGGTAACCACTAGATTTCAAAATCCAATCATTTCCAAAGAATAATAAAGTAAGATTGCGTTCCCGTCTCTTTCATTGCTCACCCTTGTTCAAACTCTCTGATGGCTTGTGAAAGACACCATCATTTTCTGAAGAGAATCCGGACCCAGGTCTTGGTGAATCAAATTGCTGAAGCTTTCGATGGAAAATAAAATGGCATTTACTCATAAAGCACTGGGACTTTCTTTAAACGCCATCTCAGTCTCGTATGGCGCTGCACGAGGCAAACTAGAATTGAATGATTGAAGCCTCCTGTTTCAATTCCATCCCTTTTCTTTCTGTCTTTTGTATAATCATCTTGAAAAGGGAACAGTGTTCAAAAAACTCCTTTAAATTGTAAACTCAAGTTAATTTCATATTTGAGATTCGCTGAATATTGCCTTCCACCATTAGCCTTGTGGTAAATTATTGCATCTTTGCTTAAAAATGTAACCAGACACAAAGCCCATCAAGGTTTGATGGGTTTGGGATTTTATCTTTCATCAGTTGTAAATGATTTCTCTTTCCGTTGTTTGGTTTATGCTTAGTGATTCCGGGATTTGGGGATTCCGGGATTCGGGGAATGAAAGCAAAAAACTTCGTACTTCGTTGCCCAAAAAAACAAATCTGCACAGCGGGTAAGTTTCAAAGCCCGCGGAGGTCGCCAGGCGGAATGCCGATTACCCATTGGCCGTTAAATCCCTCCCCCACTATTTCTTATCAAAACAGGGGTAAAGCTCAAAAGCCCCTTTTCCTGAGACTAATATCTTGCTTTTTCGTGTTTTGTTTCAAGCCAAAAGTGGGGGATACATCAGGATGTCGAAAACCTCATTGCAGAAGTAAAAATCGGAACGAGCAAACGGTAAGAAATATAGAAGAGAAAAATAAAATATGTAGACAGACCCAGGATAATTCTTTTTTTTTTTCTTGTATGTTCCTTTTAAGTTTTTTAGGAACTGATGCTTAATGTGAGACTCGTGAAAGGTTAATCCACTTCTTTCGAAACAGGCTCCCGCAAGCGAAAAAAACAGGATCAAATTACTTCAATAATCGTTTTTGCAATTAAGTACTTGATTTCTCTAATTAAAGTTGCACGATTGTGTGATCAGTAGTGATAGTTATCATGTATGTCAGAACTAAAAGTAATCAACTAAAAAATTCGTAATTGTTTTCATAGCCAGCACTGAGCAGTAACTGAATGTGGCCCAACAACGAAGGCCGATAATATGCACGCGTTAATTTAAACGCCGTGCAGTGCCAATTGATCAACACAAAAATCACAGGGCTTACAGTTTCGGAAAACATACACAGGCAGTCCCTATAAGATCACACATTTTTAAGTACGAATTACACAGCCTCACAGACCTTTTCTTTTGTTGGCCTGAAAAATGCTGTATCTAAAGAAATCATCACGAATGCTCTCAATAGGTAGAGAAGAAAAATATTGTTCATCTGCAAGCTCTATGAATGCCGGCCGCACATTACCGCGGACTTACGCTCGAAATGGTGTGTTCAGGCAGAGTGCGAGAAAAGCCGCATCAAGTCCTGCCTGTTGCGGATTGCTTTCTCTTGGCACCACAAAATTACATGCATGCAATTACTGCGAATTGTTTTCTTGCGCAACCACTTTGTCTCCGGTCCAAGATTTTACCATCGTGTGGCCGAACTAAACACTTGGGATTATTTCTGTTTTTTATTGATCACATGGTCGAATTAATGTAGCCCTTTATTTTCATGGCTATGATGGCTTTTTCGTTGGCTCCGTACACACCCATTTTTTTGCCGTGCTAGACGTATTTTCTTTTTTTTTCTTGCTCGACGGAGCAATCTTCGGAATTTGATTCCATGCCTTGACCTCCCCACGGCCGGTGGTAGCTGTGAGGCTTGAATACCACGCACCACCGCTAAACCCGACGAATAAGCTCAGATCCGGAAGCTGGTCACACGCAGGTAAAGAAAATTGAATCTTTTATAAACCACCAACATTGGCCCCCTGTTTGTTCACTAGCTCACGCTTTTCTCCCCGGAACCTGGATCCTCAAGTATAAATTTGAAAAAAAGAAAAAAAGAAAAAAAAAAAATAACCTGTGTTCGATTCAATCTATTTGATTGTACTTTTTTTGTTTTTTTTTTGCTTTTTCTTTTGCCTGGTTTGGACCGTTGATATCGCATCATCATTTTCAGGCACGCTTACCTGCACGGCACCGGCCAGAGCCCTCCTACAATTGCCCCATAAAGTTGAAAGTCATCAGTTTACCGTCCACCCTTGCTGAAATTTCCTAATTATTATTCCTTTGCTTTTCCAGGGCCCTGCATTTCCTCTTTCCATTTTTTATTTCTTTGCTATCATTGAAAATATTCTTATATTCCTCCCGAATATCCACATTTTCCTAATCACCAGGGAATATTCCGCAGCACACGAGGCTAGCAAGCAATCAGAGAAGTGATCTGCCAAATTATAGGCCCTAATTTTTTTTTTTTCCTCTTTGTTTTTCATTCTCGTTTTAAAGAGAAAAAGGAGAGAGCAAAAAGAATAATAATAAAAAATAAAGCAGCTAATTTTTATTTATTCGTCATTTCCTTAAGCCATGGTGTTTACCTTTCGCAAGAGGTACGTGCAGATTGGAGCCGTAGTGGTTCTTCTGTTCGTGCTAATATTGACGCTGTTTCTGAAACATGCACATAGAATCGCCGAAACGCCGAATTTCATTGATTCGCTTTCGCTTTCGCTATTTGCCGGTCGTGAACCGACAATTGTCGACACGCATTCGGAGTTTAACCAGAAAGTGACGCGGATTTTGGAGCAGAAACAAGAGCAAGATCCCGAGGATACGTTCTGGGCAATCAATACGGAAATCACCCCGGACCAAACCCATTTGGCCGTGCCGGAATACTTCTTACGGCCAGCACTGCAGCGGCCCGTGGCTCAGCCATTTGATCCGCGTTTCACCTTGGGCATGTACTATAGTTATATTGCCCGGCATCCAGATACGCTAGTGAATCGACAGGTGCCCTTCCATTGGGAAGACTGGGTGGACATGACGCCGCTCAACAAGTACTTGTTTTCTGGCAACAAGAGCAACTTCAGCTGTGCCGAGTTTGACGCACGGCCATACCAGGAATCCAAGTGGCCCAACTCGGATTTGCACCTTCAAAAAGGCGCTTTTGATCCGGAAACGTTCTGCCGAATCGACACTGAAACGGGCGAAAACCCATTGGGCTTTGTCATTGACCGCTATTTTGGGCGCACGACGCCTGAACAGTCGATCGTATTGGGGAAAGCAAATTTGTATAGTCTGGCACCAAATCCTTATTCCATAACTTTCCTCACCAAGGATGGCTCGTATATGGTGGAAGTTGCTCGCGAGAAATCAAAGATGCTTGAAAACGGCATGGTCAGCGAATATTTGCAGGAACATAACGAGAAATTGGAGCTCAATACGTTGCATGAGTTCCGCCAGCTTCAGGCGAAAATCGAGCCGGTGAAAGACGAAGTGTTGCATGATTACGAGGTCCATTTGAAGCATGAGGATTTCATTTACGAGCCCACAAAAGTGATGAAAGAAGTGGAACAAGGGCAACAATCAGGAGTCTCGTCTTATCAGAAAACAAACTATTTGGAGTCTGTTGCATATTCAATGGCCGAACACTTATCGCCACCTAAATATTTCATGGAGGCCCGTATTTTCGACACCATTATTGGTGACCACTACGACTGGCGGTTTTTCAACGGGCTCAAGGCCGATTCTCAGGAACAGTCCAATAGTTTGCATAGAATGGTGCGGAGCTGGCTCTCCTTCACCAGAAAACAAGGTATCACCACGTGGATGGCCCATGGCTCGCTTTTATCGTGGTACTGGAATGGCGTGGGGTTCCCTTGGGATAACGATATCGATGTCCAGGTGCCGGTCATGAGCTTGCACAAATTAAGCTTGAAGTTTAACCAGTCCTTGATTGTTGAAGATAGTGAGGATGGTTTTGGCCGATACTTTCTAGATTGCGGCAGTTTTATCAATACGCGGAATCACAATAATGGCAACAACAATATTGACGCGCGGTTCATCGATATCGATTCCGGATTGTACATTGACATCACTGGCTTGGCCGTTTCTTCGGATCCAAGCCCTTCGCGTTATGAGGATCTGTTGCCCAGTGGGTATAACAAGAAAGAGCACAGTTTCTACGAAATGAACGATTTGCTCAAAGTGTACAACTGCAGAAACGACCATTTTTCCAGTCTCACCGAGCTTTCTCCATTGGTCAAGACTTTTGTCGAGGGAGAAGTTGCCTATATTCCAAAACGGTATTCGGACATCCTCACGTACGAGTATGATGGCCGTGGCTTGTTGCAGAATTTCTTTGCTGGGCACCTCTACCTCCCGAAATTAAGGCTTTGGGTGCATCAAGATACTTTGCGTTTTTTCATCCGTCATCGCGAGCAGTGGAAGGCTTACTATAGCAAGCCATTAAACAGCCACGAGGTTCTCTCTGTGCCGGTCACTAGCGGGAATTTGAACAATGACGAAGTGAAGATTTTGTTGGGTCTTTCCGAAGAAGATTTTCTCGATCTTTTGCTTGCCGACGATTTGCTCGTTCATTTTGTTCAGTCACGGGAGTTAACTTCCGCCCATGAAACCGAGGTTATGCGGCTTCTTTTCGGCAAAACCACCGAGGATATTGTGGAGGGTGCCCCGGATTTCAAGCCGTTGATGTACGAGCCGTTCTTATACCGTCTCAACCGTGATTACTCTACTTTTGAAGCGAGACTTGAAACTTACAGGAATCTACAACAAAAGATGGAGAAGCAGCTTGCAAAGCAGGCGGTTGATGTTAAAAATAAGGCTCTTTCTAGCGGGCTGGATAATGATGGTTCTTCTGATAGCGGTGCTGCAGAAGAGCACGAGGCTGAGCAGAATGCTAAACTTGTAAAGCCCGAGAACAAACCTGCCGAGGAAGCTTCTGCTTTGGAATCTTCTGGGAAATCTTCTAAAGATAAACCTGCTGAAGAAAATCACGTCGAGGGGCCTGTTGAGGATAAACCTGTTGAGAAAACGCCTGACGAGAATAGACCTGTTGATGAGCAATTTGCTGAGGCTGAAAAGGACGCTTTCTTGTAACCGGCGCTTGCTTCTATTATAAAAATTACCCCGCAAAAAATCATGCTTCGCTTTAATTGTATCACTAAAGCAAATTTTAAGGAGGGAATCAAAGGAGAATTGATCTCATCTTGATTTGCTTCGTTATCTGGAAGCATAATTTTTGATGCGTTGCTTTCAACTTGTATTTATGGCTTTGATATCTATTAATTTATTAATTCATTTAACGTATTTCATCTGATTTAAACTTAAACAATTATTGGTGATCGTTAATTTGCAAAATTTACTAGAGACTTAGCTTTTCGCTTTGATCGGTCAATGAATTTGCACCACAGCGATGCATCCCGATTTCTTGGGCATGAATAAACTACTACAGTTAGAACACGACAGATACGAAAGAAATAATTTAACAATTGAACTAATATACAAAAATAAGAGCAGAAAGAACGGAACATAAACGTTATGACGAAGGCAAGGGTCTAAAGAGAAACAAAAAAAATGAATGAGTGACCGGGAAGAAGCCTCACGCGATCACTTCTCTTCGAGTTTTCTTCTCAACTGCTCGATTTCACGGTAAGCTCTCTCCAACTCGGACTTCAATTTCTCGTTCGACGCATTAAGCTCGCTGACGGCCTGCTCAGTCAACAACTTCTCCAAAGTCCATTTCTCGATGTTGTTGTTCTCATTCTCCTTCAAGCGGCGAATAAACTCAATACCACGCTGCAAGATCTGTGCCTTGTTGGTGTCGGGCGTTGGAATCAACTGTGCCAATTCCTTGATTCCCAGATTTATCGACTCTCTTCTGCGACGCTCAACCTCCTTGTGGTTCTCACGTCTCACACGGTGCCACTCATCCGAGCCATGTGGTGGCTTGTTGCCGTTACTGGGAGGCAAAGTGGTTGGCTGCAAGATTGTGTTGTCTGACCGGTGGTGCTGCTGTGCTGCGTTGACAGCAGAAGCTGCGTGCAACTGTTGTCCGTAGTGGTTCTCATAGGCCAATCTCTGATGCAATTGTTGTTGTTGCTGCTGCTGTTGCTGCTGCTGCTGTTGTTGCTGTTGATGGTGGTGATGATGATGGTGGTGTGGCTGCTGGTGGCTCAACGCGGCAGCGGCAGCATTGGCAGTCTCAGCATCTGAAACAAGTGAGGCAGCGGCGGCAACTGCGGCCTCGTCGTCATCTTCTTCCTCTCCATCGTCATGTTTAGCATCGTCCTGGTCACCGCCAGCTCCTGCGCTGTAAGACGACTGGTCGCCCAACAATTCAGAGTCAATGGCAATATCGTCTTTTTTCACGTCATCAAGTTTCACTTTTTTTGAGTGGTGATCGCCGTAGGCGGACGGACTATCTCTCTTTTCAACCATGTTCACGTGCTATGCGGGCGTGGAGCGGGGATAATGTTGTTTTTTTTCAGATTGAGGAAAAAAAAAGTGGCTCGGCGGCTAATTTTTTTTTTTTTTGGGGGGACCAGACGGGTACAAAAGCAACAAGGACTAGGCGTCAGAATAATATGTATTATTCTTGCTTTAGGGGGTGAACAAACGTTTGGGTGTGTTTGTTTGGGAGGACGTGTTGCAAAATATTTGTTTTTGTTTATCAAAACGTGATATCCAAAACGTGATTAGGGAAACGTGATTTGAGCAGAAACGGGGGGTGTTGACAAGTCACGGGGCAATGTTCACATGTTTTTCAGGTGATGTCGCGAAAGGGGTTACCCGGCCCACGAGCAATACTCGCGACGAGAGAAAGGGGCAGGAGAAGGAGGGGAAAGAGAGTGATGTGTGCACGACCGACTAATAAAAGGCAATAGAAAAAGCAACAAATACAAATCGATTAAATACCAGATATGGCAAAAAGAAACTAGTACTGCTGACGAAAATCCGATTTTGACTTCGTTTAGTCTGTGAAGCATGTAAAATTTAAAGAAGAGAAATAAAAGAAAAAACTGCGTGTGGGTGAAACAATAGCTCGCTGCTAGACATTGGTGGATGTGCGATTTATGAATTAAAGAGTTGAAGTGTGAAGTCCCATCAATTTTGTATTTTAGTCCTCTTTCTGATCTATTTGTGGCCTTTATTTTATTATTGGGTATGAATGATCAAATTTTCTACCTTTCAATTTGGCGTTTCGGGTCTCCCTGATTTTTTATACGAAATGATATTTTGTAATGACTGGAAAAATTGTTAAAAGGGACGACAAGAATTAAAAAAAATCAAACAGTCTTTAAAAATTCTCAAACTTTTTCGAGAATTTTCTCTTCCTACACCAAGGATACTGACTTTCAGGTTGAACTCTGTGAAATTGAGGTCGGAATATAAAATAGTGTCCTGTGTTAAGTTCAGGGTCCTTATTATAAACTTCAGTACAGCATCAGCTTCTTGCGGCAAGCTTTGCAACCATCGGCCAACAGAAACAAAAAAAAAATACCACAGTCTTTTGGCAATGAATACTACTATTTTTGATCTTAAGCAATCTTGAATACAGCTTTCACACATGTGACTGCTGTTTTAGTGTGAATTGTCATCTACGGTTTCAGTATTTTTTTTTTTAAAAAATGCTTCTATGGGGTAAACGTGAGTTGAGGGGTCTCTCGCTCGCTTATGAGTCGAGATTTCGCACGTGGACCCAAACTCCGAATCGGCGAGGAAAGCGAATGATAACTGGCAACTTTGGAGAAAAATCTCCTCAAGAATTGGGGTGAGAAAGGCTGAGAATGTTAAAAAAAAAGAGCGAGGTTTTTAGCTTCCTTCTTTTTTTTTTTTTTTTTAATTCTTAAAGTTAAATAGGAAGGCGATATCTCGAACTCGTAGTGGTTATAATAATTATGAGGTCGTTTGAAACTTGAATGTTACAGCATGAGTTGTGGGGTAACCCTTGAAATCACACATTTTTTCTGGCTTTTTCTTTTTGAGATTTTTTCTTCCTACGATGTTTTTGGTGTTTTTCTTTGAAGTCAATGAAAATTCAAACAACAGAAAAGCCAGCTCACAATTACTAAGATGGATGATTCGATTAAAATGAATGCAAGGTGTGACCAGGAAAACATAAGCCTTCCTTCGGAAAACCACGCCATGCATGCATATCGCCACCGTGCATGACCATGAAGACTCCGTAAGCGCATATTATCCCCGGAACGTAAATCCGGAACAGACACCCGCGCACCTCAGAAGCTAGCAAAAAATTAGACGGCGTGGCCTGCTAACAAAGAAAAAAAAGAAGGGAGATAAGCATGTAGATCTTAAAGCAGCTTTTCTAAATCATCGAGAAGAATTGTGGAAACTTCATTTTGAATATCTGTAATTTGTCGTATCGTATTGTAGTATTGAATCTGGCCCGGCCAATATGAGCCTATGTGCAGGAAAAGAGGAAAAGAATACCGGAGTGCATGCTCCGAAAAAAAACGTATTCTCGTCATAACAGATATTTACACACTCAACAGTATTACGCGTGAGATGAATGAAACAAAATAAAGATAGCCCCAAAATGTCTAGATCTGAAGGTTCGAGACCTCCCAAACGGGCATAAAACAGGGCTTCATTACATGGTACGCAAACTTGCGGAACTCAAGTACGGGCGGACCACGCTGGCCCTTGCCTGCATGCGAGAAAATGGGGTGGGATCGTGAGTGGAATATGCGCTAACATCAGTCCGGGTTGCTACGGAATATGCGCTTATGGTTGCTGTATTGTGCCACCCATGCCTTAGCGTAGTAATATATATATTAGGGTATGGATTCTCCCGATTTCGAACATTCTTTTTTTTATAATCATCAAGTATTCATTTACTTAAAATCACAAACACAACAAAACAAAAAATTGGAAAATAAAAATGTCCGAAGTTACTTTGGGAAGATACCTCTTTGAGAGATTGAGCCAGCTTAAGGTGCAAACCATCTTTGGTGTTCCTGGCGATTTCAACTTGTCTCTTCTTGACAAAGTGTACGAGGTGGATGGCTTGAGATGGGCCGGAAACGCCAACGAGTTGAACGCTGCCTACGCCGCTGACGGTTACTCTAGAGTCAAGGGTTTGGGTGTTCTTGTCACCACTTTTGGTGTTGGTGAATTATCTGCTTTGAACGGTGTTGGAGGTGCTTATGCCGAGCACGTGGGTATGTTGCACGTGGTTGGTGTTCCTTCGATCTCGTCCCAGGCCAAGCAATTGTTGTTGCACCACACCTTGGGTAACGGTGACTTCACTGTGTTCCACAGAATGTCCAACAACATTTCGCAAACCACTTCTTTCATTTCTGACATCAGCTCTGCCCCTGCTGAAATCGACAGATGTATCAGAGAGGCTTACGTGCACCAAAGACCAGTGTACTTGGGTTTGCCAGCTAACTTGGTCGACTTGAACGTGCCTGCTTCCTTGTTGGAGAAGCCTCTTGACTTGTCCTTGAAGCCAAATGACCCTGAGGCTCAAGATGAGGTGATTGAAACCGTGGTTGGCTTGATTGAAAAGGCCTCAAACCCAGTTATTTTGGTTGACGCTTGTGCCTCAAGACATAGCTGTAAGGCTGAGGTCGACCAATTGGTGAGAAAAACCAACTTCCCTGTTTTCACCACGCCTATGGGTAAATCTAGTGTGAACGAGCTGGACCCTCGTTTCGGTGGTGTTTACGTGGGCTCGCTTTCCGACCCTAACGTGAAAGAGGCAGTTGAATCCGCCGACTTGGTGTTGTCTGTTGGTGCCATGTTGTCTGACTTCAACACCGGTTCTTTCTCTTACTCCTACAAGACAAAGAACATTGTTGAGTTCCACTCTGACTACACCAAGATCAGACAAGCCACTTTCCCCGGTGTCCAGATGAAGGAAGCCTTGAACAAGTTGTTGGACGTTGTTGCTCAACACGTGACCCACTACAAGGAGGTGGCAGTGCCCCCAGTTCTGCACGCCGAGCCACTTAGCGGCGACAGTGCTATTTCGCAAGAGTGGTTGTGGGACAGAGTCTCTTCCTGGTTCAGAGAAGGTGATATCATCATCACCGAGACCGGTACCTCTGCTTTTGGTATTGTGCAGTCGAGATTCCCCAACGAGTGTGTGGGTATTTCCCAAGTTTTGTGGGGTTCCATTGGTTTCACTGTGGGTGCTACACTTGGTGCAGTGATGGCTGCGCAAGAAATCGACCCTAAGAAGAGAGTCATCTTGTTTGTTGGTGACGGTTCTTTGCAATTGACTGTGCAAGAAATCTCCACCATGTGCAAGTGGCAAACCACTCCTTACTTGTTCGTGTTGAACAACGACGGTTACACCATCGAGAGATTGATCCACGGTGAGACTGCTTCTTACAACGATATCCAACCATGGCAAAACTTGCAATTGCTCCCTGTTTTCGGAGCCAAGGACTACGATGCCATCCGTGTGTCGACCGTTGATGAAATCAACGCTTTGTTCGGTAACGCTGAGTTTAACGAGAACTCAAAGATCAGAATGGTCGAGGTCATGTTGCCAAGAATGGATGCTCCAGTCAGCTTGGTGAAACAGGCCGAGATGAGTTCCAAGATCAACCTGTCCAACTAGACGCACCCTGTTATATAGCATAAAACTAATACTCAATGAATAATACGATTACTGTTAGAACTGAGTTTGATTGTAGGGACCAGAATATTGTCATATGTTTCGAAAAAACTCAAGTGTGAACTAAATTTGATACAAGCGAATGCTTTCCATCAAGTATTTGATTCTTCACCCGTCACCCCTCACTTCGGACTTAGTAGGTGAGATTTGAAACTCAAACAAGACTGTCTTAATAAGTGTATTTTTGTTTCACCCTATAACTAGCCTTCTCAGTGCACTAGCCAGAGATATGCTATTGTGAATGTTGATGTTGACATTCTCTATTTTCGAATGGAAAAAGTAAAAAAAAAAAAAAAGATAGATGTCATTTGAAGACACCTCAAGATTTTTCGGGTAACCCTTGTTCACCTTTTTAGGCAAAAAAACCCGAACTCAATGGCTGCGAAGTATGGCTTAATATAGCGGTCTGGAAATGGACGCTTAATAATAACACGGTTTAATAAGTAATAAGCCCTTCCATACTGAAGCATAAATCACGCACAGTGCCACTTAAATTAAAAAAAAAAAAAAAAAAGGCTGAACTGAATATAAACTCAACATCTTCCAAACTCGAATTTTCCTCATAGATCACAAAACGAAAGAAAACTATACACAAAAGTAATCAATATAAAGATAGCCTTATCTCTTACTAAGCTCACGTGAGCGCGATGACGCCACAGCTTTCGGTCCACAACTTTTGGCCTAACTACGCCAGTACATGCACTTCGCACCTTCAATAGATCTCACGAGATTGAATCAAAAAAAGAAAAAAAAAATAGTACTCCATTTCTTGACTTTTTACATAATATCTATATAAATTATCATGTGGCCCTCGCTTCGGCACCTCTCATATACACAAACGGGACTCCGGAATGTGGCCCGATTATATGGCCATAGTCCGTTTCGGCCATTTCATTCATCAGTAGCACCACGAATGCTTCTGAAGGCCTCAAGCACAAATTTCCAAAGACAGCAACATTTATTTCAGTATCGGTCATTTCAAACACAATCAAGCGCAAATAAAACTGGTAGCACTGAAAAAAAGAGTAGTGCCATTGAGGAGAATAAACCAGAAAAACAGGAAAAACAGGAAAAACAGGCCGAAAATTCCGCAAATGCACTGGATAAAACAGGCTCGCTTTTCGGACGTAAGATTCTGATTTCGGAAACGAAAATGCTCAGATCGCTCTTGACCACTCTCTGGCCAAAGAACAAGCCGAGTTTCCGCTTCCGTGTGGTGTTGGCGTTGCTTCTTTTGGTGGGCCTGAAGGTGCTCAATGTCCAGGTTCCCTTTTTCTTCAAAAGCATCATTGATGAGATGAATATCGATTGGATTGGACAAGCAGGCACGGTAGGAACTGTGATTGGCACAATGATTTTGGCATATGGTGGTGCTCGTTTTGGAGCCGTGCTTTTTGGCGAGCTTCGAAACGCAGTTTTTGCACTGGTGGCCCAATCAGCAATTAAACGTGTGGCCAATAATACGTTTCGGCATCTTTTGAACATGGATCTCCAATTCCATCTTCTGAGCCAAACAGGAGGACTTACACGTGCAATTGAGCGTGGTACCAAAGGTATTAGTTATGTGCTTACAGCAATGGTGTTCCACATTATCCCCATCACATTTGAAATCGGCATAGTGTGTAGTATTTTGACATATAACTACGGTCTTTCATTTGCTGCCGTCACATGTCTCACCATGGCAGCATACCTGCTATTCACCATCAAAACCACCGCATGGCGTACGCAATTCCGGCGCCAGGCCAATAATGCAGATAACCAGGCGGCATCTGTAGCGTTGGACTCGTTGATTAATTATGAGGCGGTGAAATATTTCAATAACGAGACTTTTCAAGCATCGAAATACGATCTGGCGCTCACAAAGTATCAGAACGCGTCGATCAAAGTCGCTACTTCCTTGGCATATTTGAACGCAGGCCAGAACCTCATTTTCACCCTGGCCTTAACTGGAATGATGTATATGGGATGTCATGGTGTGGCCACAGGTGAATTGAGTGTAGGAGATTTGGTACTCATTAACCAGTTAGTTTTCCAGCTCCTGGTACCGCTCAATTTTTTGGGATCCGTTTATCGTGAACTTAAACAATCACTTTTAGATATGGAGAATCTTTTCCAACTTCAGAACCACGATGTTGAAATTAAAAATTTGCCTGGAGCCAAGCCATTGAAACTTGACCCGGTCAATCCTGGCACAATCACATTTGAAAACGTGACTTTTGGCTACCATCCAGACCGGCCTATTTTGAAAAACGCCAGTTTCACAATTCCTCCGGGCCAAAAAGTGGCCGTGGTGGGACCTTCAGGACTGGGCAAATCCACGATTCTTAAGCTCGTGTTCCGTTTTTACGACGTCAACTCGGGCCGTATCTTAATTGATGGCCAGGATATCTCGCACGTGACTTTAGAATCATTACGCCAAGCTGTTGGTGTGGTTCCTCAGGATACCCCGCTTTTCAACGATACAATCAAGGAAAATATCCGGTATGGTCGCCTTGATGCCTCTGATGAAGAGGTACTACAAGCAGTAGAAAAAGTGAGTCTCAAACCCCTCATTGCAGATTTGCCCGACGGCCTAGAAACAATTGTGGGTGAGCGGGGGTTGATGATTTCTGGTGGCGAAAAACAGCGTTTGGCCATTGCACGGTTACTTCTTAAAAAGGCACCAATCACGTTTTTCGATGAAGCAACAAGTGCTCTCGATACTCATACAGAACAGGCATTGCTTCGGACGCTCCGTCAATTGTTTAGAGAAAGCAGAGCCACCAACATTCTGATTGCACATAGACTCCGGACAATCGCCGATAGCGATAAAATCATTGTGTTAAATAAGGGAGAAGTTTATGAAGAAGGAACGCATCTGACACTTCTCGAAAAGGAAAACTCGCTTTACTCCGATCTTTGGAATATCCAAGAAAACCTCGATGTCGAGGAGGAAATTGAAGAAGCTAAAGCTGCGCCGTAATGGGTCCCGGCTAGCATTATATATATATATTTATGTATATGTATGTATTTATAAGAACATTTGAGTCTGGGTGTGTTTTACCCCACTATTTACATGATGTTATCGTAATATTCCGCAATACGGACCCTCTCCTCATTTTCAACGTCTACTTCATGGTATTTTTCTTGGAGCTTGTGTGGCGGTAAGCTCTTGGACTTCTCGCTGATAAAGCGAAGCACCTCCTGCCTTTTATACTGCATCACTTCGCCCAAAACCAAACGGCTGATGTTACTAACAGTGATTCCAATCTGCTTTGACCAATCAGAACCTTTTCTCAACGAGCGTTTTATCCATCCATCGTAATTGGTTTTGTACCACATCCAAAGGATCTGTTTGTGTTCTGAATCCGACTTGTACTTAAATCCAATCAACGATAACTCGATCATCTTTGAGTCGATGTTGTTATTTACAAAATTCAAAGTCTTGCTAAGCAAATCCTTTTTCTGGCAAAAAGAAAGCGATGACACAGCTGCAGTCTGGACGTCATTTGCACTGCCATTAGTGTGTTTCAAGAAAGAAACATCCCCGTTTTTCACCAATGAAAGAATTTGCTTATACTCGGTCATATTGGCTGTGAACATAGTACCGTTGAATACCAGCGAGTATAATTCTTTAGGAACATATTTTTGGGCCACTCCAGAGTTCATAAGATTCTTATAAAGCCTGCGGCAAATATTCTGAGCCTCTTTATTTCTGATAGCAAGCTGGAGCACAATATTTCTCACCTCATATTCGGACTTATTGTATTTTCCGGATTCTAAAGACACAATCTCATCCCAGTGACCCAACTTCAAGAAAAGTTTTGCACTAACACTGTCAAGCCATTTTTGAAACGCTGTGTACTCGGTGAAATGAACAAATATTGAGTTGATGATTTCAATATATCCCAATGCACATTTAAGCACATCGAAATCAACTTCTACAGAGTCCTCGGCCAAACGATCGCAAAGTCTGGTTAAAAACACAAGCTGATTAGCTCCGAAAAGACCCGCATCTTTTTGTGGAACAGGCTGGCCCAAGATTTTTCCATAATCCTTAATCATACCGACCAAATCCATGGAGCTGTACAAATTGGACGAGATGTTTTGTAGAATCACTTCCTGAAGTTCAGGTGCATAAACTGTCTTGTAGTAGAACTGGTTATCAGCATTTAGGGACAAAAACTGGGAGGCTGGAATCTCCAATTCCATCGATCTGTCTGTAAGCATTAAATTGGCAATTCTATGGCTACCATTATCGGCTTTGACTTTCAATGCCAATGGCACGTGGTAAGGTGCGTTTTCTAGTTGCAAGTTCTCGGCATTATCGTTGTAAACAAACTTGTTTTGCTCAACCACAAGCTTATCATTGACAATTTTCACTGTCACACATGGATAACCGGTGTAACGAGTCCATGAGTGAACAAAAGTCAAGATTTCATATGAAGTGTGCTCGTTCAAAACACTCCATATTTCAAAAGGCTTGACGGATTTGTACTCGAATTTCTGGAGAACTTGAGCAAATGCCTTGAAAAAACTGGTGAAATCCGAGTCGGAGTTTTCTAGCTTGAATAAGTTGGCAATCATGTTGAGCACAATCATACCCTTATCATAATAGTTACGTTCGAAAATTGTGTTTGTTCTCGCACTCTGATCGATTTTTAACAGGTTCATGTGTTCGTGGAAACTAGCGATTGATTGGTCCACGAAACAATCCGTGTCCATGAAATCTTGTAAGGCACTCAGCTTGGCCGAAACGTACTCTTCTTTATCGGAAGTTTCGATGGAAGCCACAGACAAAACGTAATTACCAACAAATGTAGCAAACGCTTCGATTAGCCAAGTATATTTCCATTCATCTACGGAGACAAGGTTTCCGATCCATTGATGGGTTAATTGGTGAGAAATTAATTGTCTGACATGAGCCTTCGCGTCTTCAGAAGCAGTCTTTTCATCCAAAAACACTGCATCCTTAATCACAGTAATCATGCCCCAATTTTCCATGACCGCATCACTGAGAAAGGGAAGTGTGACGATGTCAAGTTTCTGCAATGGGTACTTTACACCAAGCACTTTTTCGAAAAAAGGAAGTAAAGTGACTGCCGTTTTCAAGGCATATTGGAAAAAAGACGCATCGCCTTTTGTGACATAGGCACGTACAGGAGTCTCTTCATAAAACTGTTCGATTTTCTCGAAATCGCCAACCGTGAATCCGAAAACAGATGGAGCAATTGGAGGCGTCGGCTTGAACTTGAACAAGGAGTTTTCTGTCATATCGATAATAGTGGCACTTTCAAGTGCAGCATTAGAAACCACTTTAAACAGCGATTTGGCCGTCACGCTAAGACTAATAGGAACTTTATGCGTGAGTTCATCTACAACAGGAAAAACCAACCGGCAGCCAAACGGTTGTGTATGAGTGGCTATCACGTAATTGTCCGATCTGCCGTTTACAGAGTCCAGGTAGTTTGTTTTGAACACACCGTAAGTTTCGTCATTAAAAGTTTTGATGGCAGTGATCAGCCCCAAAAACTTGATTGTGACTTCTGTGCCTGAAACCTTTTCATCACTGGTGAAAACCACCTTTTGATGAGCACGATCATACGAGATCTTCAACTTCACGACTTCCTCATCCACACCAGTACGCAATTCAGCACTGGTGACTACCAATTTATGAGCATGCAAAGCTAATGAAAAAGGTTGATTCTCTTCGCCAGTATAAAGCTTGTTCTGCGCAAGCGGAATACGCACCTGGCCTTGGAAGTTGGGCTTCACGTGGTCGATTTTGAGGCTGAGGTCATAGCTCTGTGGGAGCTGACGGTTGGTCAATTCCAACGGCACATCTGTATCCATGCTTACGGGTCTGTCTAAATATTAGAATCAAAAAGGAAAAGAAAAAAATAAAAAAAAAAGTTGGTCTCGGTTCGGCCCGCGAAAAAGTGCACTTAATACGAGACCGCGTCGAAATCAAGTTTTATTAGTGTGACTTTGAAAAGGTCGACAGTTGAAGTAGATGCAACTCTTTGTCATACAGAGGTTGGAATTTTTTCTTATACGCAACAGTCTATTGTACAAGATTATCATGTTTTTATCTTTGTTTTTTAGTTATTATGATATATTTATTTCACTTTGGGGGTGCCAGTTGGTCTGACTCTCAAGCGTGGGAGCTATATGCACGCCAATTGATCGTTCTTCAGTAGCCCCATTTGAGATTTCTCATGATCAAAGTCGGTTTCAATTTAGGTAAGAGGGAATTCATTTGTAGGTTTAGAAAAGATCTTGATTTTTTTTTTTTTTTTTTTCAAAGAGAATTCTAAATTACGAAATCATGTTAAAACTGTGCTATTTTTCTGACAAGTGTGAGGACAAACCTTATAATAACCTGAATTAAAAACGCTTTCGGGATAAATTCTAATAAAATTCAGCAACTGAATTAAATAAAAGAATACTGATTTTTTGTAGGTAGATCAAACGTTAGCAAAAGCAGAAACGAAGTATAAATTCAGTGTATTTGAGAGACGATTCGAAAGATAAAGGCTCTTTTCTGGAAATCGTTAAAAAAAAACCTGATGTCCACACAGCAAAATAACTATAAACACTGGAAATTGTGGGGTATAAAATTACCACAAGATTGAGAAACAAAAAAGAAAAAAAAATTAAAAAAGCCACACACGAATTGGCTTCTGAAAAAGGAAAATCACGAAAGTCATTCAGAGAGGCTTTGAAATGAAGGTGGGACCTTTAAGCCCCAACTGTCCAAAACTTTAGGAACTTTTCCTTAAATTTCATGATATTCGATGTAGTCATGACAAATTTTTGTAGAGAGAGTCACCACCAAAAACAGTACTTCAATAAATATTATTATACCTGAAAGATTATCAACCGCTTAAGGAAATCAGACAAAGTTGAAGCACGAATTTGAAAATACACATTCAAATAGGCACTTGAAGATTCAAGAAGTGTATTTTAATGAATTATTCAAATTTCCTTCATGTCTTCTCATTTGTCGTTTCAAAAATCTACCCACATTAAATGCGGCTAGATGTGTCATGTGGCTCATGTGTGACATGTCCCACACTTTCCAGTTTTAGTCAGCGCTCCTAACACCTCAAAAAGTACTGTACTCAGCCGGTTTTATGGCAGGTAGGGACAATGGCAAAACAGCGGTTGCGCTTAACGAAGTAGCCGGGAATAAACGACAGACTTTTTCGAGTGAAATTTTGATTAATTCTACTGTTTTTTTTTTATTATATTCTTCATTTTATTATTCCTCGAAGAACAATGCCAAGAGTTAATAAAAAGCCGTCATGAAAATTGGGGTAATAGACATAAGCCACTGAGGCGCGGGTGGCATTTACGTAGTTGATTTAAAACCTAAACTTATAGAATTTTGGAAGAGGCTTCTCTAAGAAAACCATCAAAATGTTCTTTTTTTTTTTTCAAACCCGTCTATCGCCAGTATTGTTTCATCAAGGTGTCATAAATCATTTTAAACGAGCTAAACCTTGGCACAGGAATCTCATCGGTTTCAATCTTTTTTACACGACAAGAATATGTCTCATTTTGATCCCGAGAAAAAGAAAAAAGACCTCGGAAAAGAGCCCCGTGGATAAATAAAAGATGCTTCGAATCCTATTTGAGCATCAAGGGGGGAACTCATATCTTAATTGCAGTCACGTGGTCGGTAACTTCGCTTAATTACTCCGGTTTGACGAAACCCCAACGAGGTATTAACGAATTAAGGCCAAACAAGTTGAAAACACTTGAAAGCTCCAAGAAATTTCGAACCCAAAAAACAACGGCATAATATTTCGGCAATGGGGCAACACTGGCAAGCCGTCTCCGCAGGCAAAATGCACACGTCATTTCTACGAGTTTCCCCACGATCGTTTCTCACACAGCGGTGCTCGCTTCCACTGCGCAGGACATGTGCGTAAAGTGAGGACGGCTGAAACAGGGAGGGGAGGCATTCCTGCGTTTGTCACCATTGTAAGCCTCAATCAGCGCATCCCCTGGCAGAAATATATAAATAGCATGGCAAGTCCATTTTCCCCCAGGGAAAAGAAAAAGAACAAAAATCAAAAAAAGAACAAACCACCAGAAAAAGGAGAACACTCTGTGAACAAGACTGTTTCCTATAATTTTATATTCCCAGTGTGTTAATAACCTTTGTTAACTTTTAATTTATTATTAATTTTTTTTTTGCGACAAGTGTTTCCTGTTTAACTCAAAAAGCTTGTTGAAGGAAAACAAAATCCCCCAATTCACGCTGACCATGGGTATCAAGGATAAATTAAAAAGAACATCTAGAATCTTTTTGTCGGATTCGAAGGAGGATGTGACTGGAAATGGCGGCAATGCTGCTACCGCTGGGGGAGAAATTGAGGAGGGTACAGAAAATGCCACTGCTTCTGCAGCAGCCGACGGCGTGACTGACACACCCACCGATAATGCAGACGGCACACTAGCCAGCTCTGGCGACCAGGATGAAGGGGCTGCGGCGCGTGTTTCGGATTCGGCCCAAGGTGCAGGCGACGAGGCAGGCGCTGATCAGAGTGCAGAAAACGACGCGGTAAAAAGACGGAGTCTGTTCAAAAAACTTACCAGCAAAGCGAAAAAACCGGTTTCCGGGGATGCAAAGAGAAGCGAGCTTTTCCAGAAATTCTTGAAGAAATTTAAGAGGCCCGTGGGTGTTCCAGCAGAAAAGTCTGCTGACGCATCTGCTGCAAATACCGCGACAAGTGTCCCTGAAGGCAATGCCGCCAAGGCTGAGGCCAAGGCTGAAAATGCCGCTGAAAATGCAAATGCCGCCGCGCAGGAAACTCTGCTTGATCCTGCCTCCGAAAGTGCCGCTGGGGCTTCAGCCACCGAACCTGCTAAATAGAGCCAAGAAAGGTGGCGATAATTTGATCTGAATCTTGGATTCATGTACTTAATTCCCGTTCACTCGAAGGTCTTCTTAATAATAAAGTAATTTTCTTATCTTCACAGGATGATTCTCTTTAAAAAAAAAAAAAAAAAAGAATCATTGCATTGTCTTTAGTCCACTTGAGAGCGCGGTTATATTCTGCCAGATGCACGTTTGGACGATCACAACTGCGACCAACTCACCATAAAATATGTACAGGCGAAAGTTAATTTGGAATATAGAATATCGTTTGAGATGTTCGAGAATTCAAATCAGAGTCTCTGAGTGTAGGTTTCCAGAAAATCCAGAAAAAAAAGCATTTGCTTTTCTCCTTTAACACTAGTTTCTTTTGCAGATCTTTATTTCCAACTTTCCTTCTTTATCGTCTCCTTCCATTTTTTTCTTCTTCCTCTTTTCTAAAGATAATTGTGGGTGGAAGTGAATAGTGATACACAATAAAATTTTTTCTGGGCATTTTCAAAGAAAAATCAATGCTTTATACCGAGGGTTAGATCTCACTCATTGTACCAGTTCTCTTTCAGGCACATGTTTTTGGCTCAAGTTTTTGGCTCAAGTTTTTCGCTTGGCATATGAATTAAGTTGGAGCTTTTTAGAGAATTTTTTTGATTAAGTTTTTACTTCTTCTAATTGATATGAAGACGTTTTTCCTATTTCTCTTCCTCTTCATTTTTGATTAAAGGTTATTGCTTCAGAATCCGTTTGCTTCTTTATCCTTTTAACTGGGTTGCAACTAAATTTCAGTCTGCTTTTACCACCCTAGAAAAAACTACAAATTTAAACAAGATTGCCATTAAATCCTCTACTTAATATCTTGCGCAAAAGATTGATGTCAACTTCATCTTTCACTTTTTTGGATCACATAATTGGGGTACCTGAGAACAATTTCCGGCCAGTGACCAATCCATCCATTTTCCTAATTTGTCATTCGAAGAAAGCCCCTTGAAGCCATAAAGTTGCAAAATAAGAATATACGCAAAGATTATATGAAAATAAAAAGAAAAAGGCCAAAAAATTATTTATTGAGTTTGATTTCTACGATACTCATATTCTTATTTTTCTGTTCGTCTCTAGCATTCATCAGAAAAAAAAAAAGAAAAGAAAAGGCTTTAATTTTAACGCCACTCCACGCCTCATTGACATGACCAATACGATAACATTCTTTTTCTCCAGTGAAGCTGCGATTTGTATCGCCAATAGCTTTTCACTTAATAATACTTATCATCTTCAAGTTCTTAAGAGATCGATCGATTGGCATAAATATGAATTTTCTCACTATTTCCGAAATTAGCCAGTTGCATGATTTGTCAGCCAGTCGCACCACATGTTGGGATCTCTGGCATTTAACTAAATAATGAGCCGTAGTTAATGACTCACGAGTTACGGCCAACATTCAACACCACAGAAGAAAAGGCAAAAAAAAAACAAAAAAATAAATAAAAATCACTTAACAGTTTGCCAACTTTCCTTTATCTTTATCTTTATCTTTTTTTGAAAAATTTACTCCTCATCTTTCTAAAAAAAATACTCTGAATTCTAAATCAGGGGGTCTTCGGAAATCCGCCAAACTTTTCTTTTTCGTTTCTTTTTTATGCAATTTCGATCTCAAATTTCCCCATCAGTCTCTCTCGTGGCAACGGCGGAATTTTTCTCACGGGCTAAAATTCGCCTTGAGGTGGGCTGACAATGACCTTGTTGCGACAAATAAATAACGGGTCGTGCGCGGCACAACCTTTTCCCGCCCGCGGGCCCATCTTCACTCCGCCATTTTTTTTCTTGCCCGCCCGCTATCTCCCATAACCATTATTCTTCCTTTCTTCATCTCGAAATATCTTTCTGGCCAATTCGCCTTCTGCACTTTAAATAAGCGTTCGGCATTCCACATCGGAAAATAGCAGATTAAAAATCAAAAAAAAAAAAGCTTTTGCCATCCCCTAATTATACTCGGCGCTTAATTCCGTTTCATTATCGTTTCATCGCTAAACGAGCCAGATTGTTTTTATCTTTACCTTTTGTTTTTGGGCGCTCGTTGTCCTATTATCATTTTTTTTTTCTTGGGATATCCTTTCTGTGTTTTCAGCAATAAACACGAAATATTCTAGTTTTTGAGTGCAAGTTTACAACGCATTATTTCTTTAATTTCTTTTTTTTTTTGGGATTGCCATTCGTTCGGAACACACACGTTTCACAAATCCGGAATCCGCCCGCCTTCTAGTTTTAGGGTACACAAAAAAAGGCTACAGAAAAGCTTAGAAATTTAACGGATACAAATCAACTGCACATCCCAAAGGCCTCAAATAATCATCCTCAGAGATCTTCATATACCATCGGCGGCCCTTCATCAACTAATATCCACAATCAACCCGTATTATGAATAATTCTGTTTCGTCGCATCACTCGAAGACTGATGCAAAAATGATGGATTTGAGAGTCGGTAAAAAGTACCGCATCGGTAGAAAAATTGGATCAGGATCTTTCGGAGATATCTACTTGGGCACAAACGTGATTTCAGGAGAAGAGATTGCTATTAAATTGGAAAACGTCAAGGCAAAACACCCTCAGTTGGAGTACGAAGCTAAAGTGTACAAAGCTTTGAGTGGTGGTGTTGGCATTCCCTTCGTTCGCTGGTACGGTACAGAATGCGACTACAATGCTATGGTCATTGATCTCTTGGGTCCATCTCTAGAAGATTTGTTCAACTATTGTAACCGAAAATTTACCTACAAGACCGTCTTGCTCTTGGCAGACCAGCTTATTTGCAGAATCGAGTACATCCATGCTCGCTGCTTTATTCACAGGGATATCAAGCCTGATAACTTTTTAATGGGAATAGGCAGACGTGGGTCTCAGGTCAATGTCATTGATTTCGGTTTGGCAAAGAAATACCGGGACCCCAGAACTCATGCGCATATCCCCTATAGAGAAAACAAGAATTTGACTGGTACTGCCAGATATGCGTCTGTTAACACACACTTGGGTATTGAGCAATCAAGAAGAGATGACTTGGAGTCGTTGGGCTATGTCTTAATTTACTTCTGTCGTGGATCATTGCCTTGGCAAGGATTGAAAGCTGCCACCAAGAGGCAAAAGTATGACAGAATCATGGAAAAGAAGATGACGATTCCAAATGATGTGTTGACCAAAGGCTTGCCAGATAAATTCTTGGAGTATATGAACTACGTGAAAAATTTGAGGTTTGACGACAAGCCAAACTATGCATACTTGCGTAATTTGTTCAGAGATTTGTTTAAGAGGGAGAATTACAGATATGACTATGTCTTCGACTGGACGTTGTACAAGTTCCAACAAGAGAGACAAAGAGAACAGGGCAAGGCTGGTGAGGGCCAGGCAGATCAGAGTCAAGGAGTACCCCAAATCCAACAAGCACCACAGCAAACCCAACAACTACAACAACAACAACAGCAGCAGCAGCAGCAGCAACAGCAACAGGCTCAACAACAAACCCATCAAATCCAGATGCAACAGTTACAGCAACAGCAGCAACAGCAACAGATCCAGCTACAGCACCATCATCAGAACCAAATGCATACATCCCCTTCCAAAATCAACTCACACATGAGCCCCATTCCTCATGTGCCACAAATGAGCCGTCAAGCAATTGAATCCAAGAATCTTGATGATAGTGCCATGCACCAGGCTTCGAATTTGGGAAGCGGGCGGTTTGCAGATGCCACGTTCCACCAAACTTATGATCAAAGCGAAGCAGCCCAACGTGGATACAAGCCCAATCCAAACCCCAACCCGGCGTGGATTTGAGGTGTGCAAGTACTAGCAATTACTAATTCATAGCATTCGAAATTATCACTGTAGAGTTTTGACATTTATTTTAAAAATAATGTGGAAGACCTATATATCTAGAGAAAGAGTAAAGATGCGCGGTTAGTCGACGTTATCCTGTTCTTTCAGTGGCTTACTGGCCTTCTTAGTCTCCTTGTTCTCCATCTGATTGTTGAACACTGCACCCAAAAAGTCGAAGATATGCTTGCCCTCCTTTGTGGCACCCGAGCCCTTGAAAGTGTCAAGGAATTCAAAAAAGCCGTGGTAAACGTTTTCCTTGATTTCCTCGGCGTAAATCTTATCGTAGATGTTCTTCATCTTAAACGCATTCATTTCTTCCTC